>OMKY01009489.1:5055-17133 GCA_900302395.1 Bregmaceros cantori
TGGAAATGGAAGAGAGTTTGTGTGTCGTCGTTTACATGAAGTCGCCAGCAGAGGGCGGAAGAAATCCATTAAGTAGAATATTTATCCTGCAATAGACGAGTTTGGGGGTACTTCCGGTGTCTGCACGTCACGTCCGGTGTCATTTAGTTCGCTGTGTTTTTTTCCAACATGTCTATTCAATGGAAACACACACCTACAGGGTTATTTTAAAACGGATGGCGGTAACTTGTGGTGTGCTATTCCAAACCCAAATGCTCTCGTGCGGATCTGTGACCCACAAACACATGATTTAATAATCAGTGCAACTTGTTCCATTTTCCCATTCCTTTTGTAATTACTAGTAGAAGCAGCCAGCCTATTGGTCCAGAAGAACATGTGATCACTCAGTGAGTTGGATTTTGACTGTAATTCATCAATATTTATACAAAATTATAAACAAAGCGATGTGTGTTTACTGGTCACAGACGACACCTAGTGGTCGGATTTTGAATTGCTGTGCGTTTTGTGTGTTTTGTTTGATCGGTTCCTCAGTCAAGTACCAGATTTGCCATAGGCTACCATTAGTTTCCTAATTGTTTCCTCCCGATGGGACAAAATGCCAGCCCCCTGTATTTCGCAGATAAACTCGTCTATAGATGCAATGCATTTAATATGATGTATTTGGTGTTTGTTTCCGCCAACTTTATCTAATGTCTTCAAAGACATAAACAAACAACATTGTATCACTTGATAAAGACAATGATGACGACATGTTCCAATAAATCACACATACAAAATTGGTATTTCCAAAATGTATTTAAAAAAATGTATTTATTCATCTGTAGTGAAACGAGCATAGAACAGTCAACAAAACACAGTGTGCCACCATATGGCCACCTTCCTGATAAAATGACCTAAGAAACATTTTCAGCACAAAATATGTAATAAAAATAATAAACAATTAAAAAGTCAAATTGACTCTTGACCAGGAAAAAAATAGAGTACCCAAGTCACCTCCGGTATTGTACTGAAAAGGTATATTCACATGATCAGACAGGTCGTGCCATTCCAACAGAAGCGACCAGCATATTAGCATTTCTTTTTGGTTTTAGCTATATATATACTCCTATGTTGAGTGTCACATAACTGAGTAGACTGTACCCGAGAAGTGTACTGTATTGAACTGAAGCCTGATCATTCAACACAGTACACTTGCTATAGGGATTCAATACAGGATTCAAGATTCGGGGGAACATGAAAATCACATGAATGAGTGACTACATAGGCACAGATTGAACCAGGCCGCATAAGTGCTGCTGTAGTCAAGTTTCAACTCCACTAGAACTATGTGGCATTAGTTTTTATAAATAACGAAATAATCTTCAAATCGATTTCAAATGTACTAAACATGCAGCCCTGTTTACATATGTGCATCGTTGCATCTATTCGGAGTGCCAAAAGACCATTCTTTGTTAATTCATTCCGGCAGTTCACTTGGGACATCAAAACTTTGAATACGGCCCTATTTCATATGCCGTGACCCCTTGCAGCAAGGAACTGTGGAGAGTTGTGCATCCCGCTGCTAATTTATAGTGGCATCGACAGTGCCTCTTCGTCCAGCTTGGCACCACCAGCTCTTCCATTCAGTAGGGACGACATCCGACTCCTCGATGGCAGAGCTGCATTCCTGTCAGCTTGGGTGAGCGACTGCTCCGAGAGTTCCACAGATACCGCCTCCCCCACTCACCCCCCTCCCGCCCCCTCTCAGCCAGTCAGCCTGCTGGAAGCGGGGAGGGCGTTGCTGCAAATTGGAGGATCAAGCAACGCAAACCTGCAAAATCCGAGGTCACCAGCTTGTTGGCGTGTGCACACCGGCGGCTTGTGCGATAACTTCGACCACTCAAGGTATCAGCGGCCTGCCCAGTGCAGCTTCGCTGCTGTTTAAGTGGATGTGAAACACTGCACAACAGCTTATGACATTATAGGAAAACACCATTGTAAAATATATTTGTATGCATACCTACCTTGCCTGCATGTATATACTCACTCTGCAGACAGTAGTACTTTGTTAGCATAGCTTAACTCTATGGACCCGATCAAGGGTGATGACAAAAGCAACTTTGGCTGTAATCATGCTACTGCAGAATTAATGAGTGTGTAGGATACATTTTTCACTGAACTTTGATATCACAAAGATATATATATATATATATATATTTTAAAGATCCCTCACATTTTGCAAATATTGCGTGACGAGTCCCCAGTGTTCTAAGGCAACAAAACGAAATCAATTGCAGATAGAAGGTTTTTACAAAATCAAGATCAATATATCGATAGATATAAACATGTTGGGCTTGGTGCTATCATGTTTTGTTTTGTTTGTTGCCGAATTGAAGATTTGGATATGTTTGCGTGTTTGTGTGCACACAGAAACATTTACACGTTGTCCTTTGTAACGACGTGTAAATATTGAATGGATGAATACACACATTAGTTAGTATTAGTAATGTGTCTATGTATGCATATGATTCTCAGTTCATAAATCTACCCAGTATAGTGCATATCACATAAAAGTTCATCCCCAACCACCCATGCCCCCCCAATGTCATCTCTGCTCCCTAAGCTCTGACCCAACTCCCTACCCAGGTTTGGTCAGCGCTACTGGTGCTAGGTGCTACTGGCACCTCGTCTACGCAGACAGCACTCCCAGGGACTCCATTCCAGGGAGAGAAGGAGGAAAAGGCCGCTGGCTACAATGAGGATGCCTCCCGCCGCCCCCACACATCCTAGAGACCAGGAGGTCTGGTAGGTAACAGGGATGGATGTGTTGGTGTCCAGCATAGCGAGGACCGCTTGATGAAATACCAGGATGGAGATGAACACTAGCACGCCTGGAGAGAGGGAGAGAAAGGGAGAGAGAGAAAGAGAGAGAATGATAGCGGCAAAGGAAGGAATATAAACAGAAAGAGAGAGAGGGAAAAGGAGAAAGAATTAGAGGAAACAGAGAATTGGAGAGAGAGAAAGGGCAAAATGGGTGAGAGAAAGACAAGGGGGAGAGAGAGAGACAGAAGGAGGAGCTACTATGCTATTTTGTGTTCCAATTAATTGTTTTACAAAGATGACATGACAATTCTGCCTATATATCACTGATACATGTTAACAAAAAATACAATAAATGAATAAATAAGTATATATAGATATATATATATTTTCATCAACCAAAAGCATTTACTCCATTGTTTATGGTGCACATATACTAAAATCTGCATACATTATGCTGTTGAAGACTTCAACATTTCAATATTGTATATATATATATATATATATATGAATGAATGAATGAATGAAATTTATTTAACAACAGCATATTTTACACAGCAAATGATGGCATTCATTGCAAAATGTTACATGAGTCATGAAAAGATGGATATACACAGGATTAGCAAATTGCTAGATTACACCTGGCTGTCGAATATATATATATATATATATATATATATATATATATTCACAGTATAGTATATACCTATTCCCCAGGCCTACCAGAAAATAGGAAGCAGAAGCATGCTGGCTTGAGGAAGAACACCACACTCTTAGTGAGGCACATGACAATGCAGATGAAGCCCATGGCCATCATTGCCATACTCAGTAGAGCCAAGATGGCCGCTGCCAGGTTGAGATCTGAAAAGGACATGAACAGTTACAAATGGAGTGAGTGAAACAAAATGTGCTTGCATGCGCAAGTGTCACATTGCATTTTGGTCTGGGGTAATTAGAATTGCTTGGAGGATTGGCTTGGAGGAGGTGGTATGGGACTATTGCCTGTCTGTAAAGTTTAAACACAGGCGAAAGTGGCATGCAAGTCTTGCCTGCAGAGACGGGCCTATATAAATAATTATTACTTTTATTTATGTGTGATTTTCTTTTGCCACTCGCTGGAAAAACCACACTGTACAGAACTGACGAGGTAAGACTTGTGAAATGCGTAGATTCCAATGAGTGTGGATTGCACACCTCTTGCAAACTAAATCCTGACTCGCAATCGCCCAGTGTTATCAATTGAACAAATTCAAACTACGTCGGCCATGTTTCCAAACTCACTGCTGCCAAACTCACACAGAGCCCGCCTTAACAGCGCTCTGACGTGTGGGAATATGAAGCCACCGATCTGATTTGTTGATCCTGCTTACCCCATACCAAATGCAGTGTGATGCTGGTGCGCACATATGCATTTTTAAATTTAAGGATCATCTGATTGGATGATCCACTTCATGCGGGTTGTACAGTATTTTTGCAGCATTCTATCTGACCTAGGCCTAATGTATACTTCTAAGGCAAATCAGTCTAACACCGGTGGAATAGCTTGGAGGAAGGCAGACTTCCAGACGTCCTATAGAAAACTCATAGTTACTGCCAAATATGTCAAGAGATATATTTTTAGAAGGAAGAAAATTGTAATCATATTTTTTTCTACAAAGTAGAGATCCTCTTCTTTGCTGTTATGTTCAGGTATCATTTATGGACAATATTTGTGGGACCTTCAAAGATCAGTGCATACATTTTTAGTGTTGATTTGAATGTAACTTGTGTCGTTCACACTGCACAAATCATATTGAAGTCAGGTTTGGAATGCTAGTAGTGGTATATTAGTCTAGAGATGTTTCTGTGGAGGGTGTGATGTCATATTTAAGTTTATTTTAAAAAGGTATGTAGGTTTATATTTGCATAATCACAACTTACTATCTCTCGGACATTCATAACGATTTACCAACACGGCCGTAAACGTTCTGTTGTGCGCGTCCTTCGGTACAACTTGTTTAGCACAAGTGTATGCAGCCATGCACATTTGCACGTTCGCAATGTGGTGAATGCATTCTGGATTGAATTTAGAGTAATTATCCACAGAAAGTGGCTTCTTATACAGGGGTCCCCAACCACCGGGACCCAACCCGGTGCTGCGAGACACCCCGAACCGGGCCGCGGGAGGAGTGGATGGGCCGCTGTGCTGCGCAGCTTTAAAATAGTGACTGTAGGCTCTCTGCCTCATCTTATTCCCGCACAGAACAGCGCGGCCGTAGGCAAACGTTATCCGGCTTTGCTGCATTATCACCACCAGCGCCGCTGCCACCGTACACGGCTGTGGGCAGCGCCCGCTTAGCAGCGGTCAGCGCGGTAGCGTGGAAGCAGTGATGTAGTGGGGATTTTCAAAGTGGGGGGCATGCGATTCATGACGTCATCGATTTCTTTTCAATTAATTAAAAAAATGTAAACCTAAAATCGAGTGCATAACTTTCTATCTTCATCTTCAAAATGTTATGAATCAACACCTCAAATCAGGTGTGTCTCAAATGACTCCCTGTATAACAAAAAGAGGTGGGAAAATTCTGGAATAAACACACTATTCCGTCAAAATTAAAAAGAGGAACTCACTGCTTGTCGTCTTCTTGAATATGACTGCATTCTCTCCGGATGTGAAGAATTTGAAGTATGTGCAGTTGGAATCTGAAAAACATAAAATCAATGCTCTGAGTTTACAAGCAAAATATTAGCTAAGCATGCTAATGCTAGTAGTGCTGTCTAATGGCTATGCACATATAGGCCTACAGACACACAGACACACAAATATTTGGACGTACATTGTTCAACGTAACAGACTTATCTATGTTGACATATCTATGACCTTGAGAATTTAGGTTTTTGACACATGGTGAATTCAGGGATAATAATTCCTTAATATGCTTTAATGTTATATACACTCATAGTCCCATACATCAATTACTACATTGAAATATGGAGAAACTCATACAAAACCAATACACTTCCAATCTACCTTTTGCAGAAAAGGGCTATACAGGACAGTCAATGAAGCCTCGAGCAGAGAACATACAAACAAGCTCTTTGTGCTGTTTGAAATGTTATGATTTGGTCAACTACAAAACAAAAGCTAATAATGGTGAACTGCCAAAAGAAATCCAGGAGTTTTTCATACCCAGGGCAGAGAGATATTCATACTTGAAATATATGTATGTTTTTGTTTGTTCTTGTCATTGGCTGTGTCCGAAATTGCTCCCTATCCCCTACTCCCAACCCCCATATAGTGCACTCACTTATAGTGCACTCAACAGCAACGGCTGTTGATTTCGGACACTAGAGTTGGTGCTGTCAAAATTATTATAAAATATAATTATAAAAAATATAATTTTAAAATTCAACAATCATCACAAAAAGTCAAAAGTACTTACATTTATAACGATTTGCCGCAATCGGTCGCTATTTACTCTCGCCGTGCCATTTTTTGGAAGCTTGGGATGCTCACTACTTTTTGCGGTGCATTGTGGGATACTTTCAGTGCACTATATAGGGCACATGGAAAATTCGGACACCCCTACGAAATGGCGTGCGCGATAGGGAGCGATTTTGGACACAGCCATTGTCATTGTTTTGTGTATGTTAGGGGGTGGCCTAGATAAGCCTATTGGCTTTTTTTTCGTTCTTCCTTTTTTTGGTCACAGAATTAATGTTATTATAAAGCGCCACTTAATTGACATGCCTGTACGTGTGGGCCGGAAAAAATAAATTAAAAAATCAACAATCATTCATTCATAAAACACATTTAATCATTGAGGAAATCTAAAATCTCCTTAAGTATTTTCCAGGGCCCTCTGATGAGACGAGACGAGATTAATAATATGGTTGATAATATGAACAGTTTGTACACTCGAGTATCACAAATTATTTACTGTTCTTTTTTATCTACACTGTTTTTCAACATTTTATTTTTATTTTGTGGATGTTGTGTGCACTAAACTGTGTAGCAAAGCAATCAAATTTCCTTCTGGATGAATAACGTACTTATCTATTTGTATCATTTAATTCAGTAGGGGATTCTGCTGAAATTAGGGGAGCATTTGAATACTTTCAATGTCATAAGGGGTTTGAATTTCATAGAGTCACTGTCCTTGCTTCACGGTATTCAGAACGCCTTTGGACTTGTCTTTGGAAGGAACTGTACCCAGTTATTCTTCATGCACTCATGAAATGCACTGCCATTCAACCCAAATAATTCTATGTTAATAACTGGCCGGTGTGTCTTCCTTCTAAGTTTATTCCTATTTGCAACATAACAACATTCACACACACACGCACACACATGCTGACACCGCTAACTGCAGTGCATATTTCAAGTGTCTATTTTGAGCATGTGACATCACCTAAGTCATCTCATCTCTAGAGGACAGTTTAAAAGCAGCCTCAAAATGCAGTCTACTCATGTCTGTCAGGCTGGGAACTCTGATACATAGGGTGGGGAGGAACAGACTACATGTGATCAGATTACAGTAATCAGGTTACAAAAAAAGAAAGTGTGAGTGTAGTTACTTGCAAGTACACTTTAAAACATGTAATTAAGGTTACAGTATAATTTTCCCTGGAATAGAAGATTACATGTACCTTTATAATCCCCTAAGAATCCCCTCATGATTTTGAATACTCTGGCATTTACACCCCAATGGCGGCAGTATTTGGACTTCAGTGTCTTACCCAAAGACACTGCTCTTCATTTTTTAGAACTGTGGGCCGGACCACCAGGGCCGGTCTGCTTTTGTAGAGTTCTAACAAGAATTTGGCTGTACCAATTTGTCCCACCAAGCATATCAGATGGCCCGCGTGGGGCTTAGTGAGACCTGATCACACTAACAGACACACGCGGACACACACACACACGCACACCATAGCTGTCTCCGTTGTCTATACATCTTTCTAATCTCCTATAATTAGACATCAAGCTGTGAAGTTGTGACATTTTGCTTGGCCACTTCTGTGCATAGTGATCACATGCATGCATGGTGTGGCGTACACACACAGCTGAACCACTCCATTCTGCACTTCAAAACAGAGAAAGAAGCCTGATAGGTTGACTGAGGGACTGACTGCTTGACTGACTATCTTTGTCCTTGTTCTACAGGAAAAAACATAGAGACACATTGTATATGCAGTGTCACAAAAGTGAGCACACCCCTCACATTTCTGCAGATGTCTGCATCCTTTTAAGGGAATGACACTGAAGAAATAAGACTTGTATGTTTACAATGTAATGAAGTCGGTGTGTTAAATGGTCACATTCAAATTTCTCGATGCACAGTGATTGAACCGACGGTAATAGGCTGCACAGCCAGTTACCATAGGCAATCGACTGCTTATATAGTCCTCTCAATGCTCTAACTTAGGTAAGGGTGTCTATTCCCTCCCATCCCCTTTTACTTCCGTTGCATTCTGGGGACTCCTACTGTTCCCTATGTGATCTGATTGGTTGGTAATCTATGATGCGTTGTGTTTGACGTTTACTCCGCAGCTCCTCCTGGTGTCATTTCACATCCATTACATTCACCTCCCTAAACTCACACACATCGATCATCGTCCTTGCTTACGCAAACTCATGCCCCACACCTGTACTGCTTCCAGGCTCTAACCTTAACCTTCAGTCCTAGGTTGGCCGCACATACTCGGCAGGTGGTGCTATAGAGTACCTACTTAATGCACAGGACTATGTGCGTGATCCGGGTCATGGGATCAGTGTAACAGGTGTTAAATAGTCACATTCAAATTTCTTGATACACAGTGATAGGCTGCACAGCAATTACCATAGACAATAGACTGCTTATATAGTCCCCCGTATGCTCTAACTACATGATCAGATTGGTTGGTACTCTATTATGCGTTGTGTGTGACCTTTACTCCGCAGCTTCCCCTAGTGTCATTTCACACCCAATACAAGTGTACAGTTTGTATGACAATGTACATCACTATACCCTCAAAATGATTAAATGGACAGCTGACGGCAAAAGTAAATGGGTGTACTCACTTTTGTGAGCACCGTGTAGCATTGTTGTGCTTTTGTACATAACATTCTATATGTAGAATATGTATTGGCTGAACAGTTTCAAAGATGGAAAGGTTGGATATTCGACTGTCTCTACATGTCAAACACTGAATTGCTCCAAGGATATTATGTTTTTGTTTTAAGTTGCACATATTTGCTTGTTGCTGTTTTTTTTCATGAAAACTTGAGAGGTGATGATACATTATTTTTTTTAACGGTTCTTGACAACATAACTTAAAAAGGAGGTTTGCGTTCACTGAATGCTTTTAGTTTACCATTGTGTAACACATTTTGTTATTAAAAATTGTTAATATAAATAATAATGGTAGAATTTTTTTCTCTAATGCTGAGCTCTCTTTTCTATCACCTCCAGTCATTCACACTTTCATTCAACGCCATGATATTTCCCACCAACATTACACTGTGCAGCTCCGACATCAGTGACCCAATGAAGGAAAGATGTTCTGTTCTATCCTTCATTATCCTGAATCCATGCACAGTGCTCTTTCTCTCTGTGTGCATGTGTGCACGTGCAATCGTTCTTCAACAACAAGCCAGCGTTTGTGTATGAAATTTTAAATGATATTTTGAACATGTGAACCGACCACAGAATAGCTGTGATTGAATTTTACGTGGGTCAGTAAAAAAAAGTTACCAACTAAAAGTCCTTGAATAGTTCAAACCGCTGCTGAGTCCATAGGGTCAGTGATGGTAAAAGGAAAATTGGATCAGATTGTTTTTACATTTTAATGGAATGTTCCTACCCACCCACTTCCATTAAAAATGTCATAAAAATCTGAAAACAAACCAGACAACAAAACAAACCAACAACCCAACAAACATAGGCCCATCTTTGCATTGCATTGATCCAACAGAAGCCTGTGAGTAAGTACTCTACAGCTCCAATTCACCTTACTCTACACCGACTTGCTACTTCCAACTCTGGCTGTACAATGAATCGATTTAACGTTGCATTATTGATTCTTCTATCAGACATGGTTGTTTAGTAGGATAATTGTGCCACACCATTCCACTTTAGTACAGCAACACTATGAGTCACTAGTTGTGCAAGTCATGAAAGAAAGGAAACACTATATGAAAAAAATTATTGAACCTGCTGCAAAGGTAGGTCGAAGCGTTTCATTCCTGTTTTTTAACACTATATGAGATGATTGAACCTACAGCAAAAGAATAGTCCTATTTCATAAAAAAACATTTCCCAACTAGAAGCACTCAGTGATTGGAAACATGCGCCATAGTGGTATAGTAGTTTTAGTGCTAGCAGTACGTGTGACAAGCCATTATCAATGCGAGTGCTCGTAGAGAAGTAACCTGGTGAGCCAGAACCAACACATCGTCCACGCATTGCACATCACTAGACGTTGCATAGCATAACGTCTAGTGATGTGCGACACGTGGACGATGCGTTCTGGCTCAACAGCGCGATTGCAATTGATGCCGCCAGCGAGTGACCACCCCTAACGTTGTGGCGCATTGCACTTCTCAGATGGCATGTTAAACATGCGCGCTCCGGTTGTAATAGTTAGGAATCTGGTGCTGTTGGAACTAGCCAATCACTCGGATAAAACAAATTCGACGGTGGAAACCTCTGAATTCCAAGTCTTCTATATGTGTATGTACATTTATTTTCATTATTATTTCATCACTATTATTATTATTGTTGTTGTTATTTATTTATTTTCATTTTGGGTTTCCTTTTCCTCTCATTTTGGTTAATATTAGATAGGATGTGTTGGGTGGGTTAAAAAAAGGAAAAAAAATTGAACCCTAACAACCTTTGACCTGCGCTGCATTTGTGTTGTTTGCTGAGTTTTCCAATGAAGCATATTTTTGAAAAGGACACTGATTCAAGTCAGAATGGTTCAGTCCGTCGTTATACTTGTTAAGCCCAGTCGAAAGTGAACACTGCATGGGCGACAGTCCCCACGGAGAAGCCACATGCACGTGTTTGCTGATGCTGTGAAACGGAGTGAGCGTCTCTGGCGACCCACACTCCCCCACTGGGAGTTGATACAGCTGCAGACACTGAAGAAAAAAAAAAAGCTTTGCAGCCACTGCCAAGGATTTTGATGTGGAGCTGGCCAACCAACTCAACTCTCAAACAAGATTTTTGTGTAGCATGGTCTGTTAACACAGTGCACTACAAAACACATGTACGCGGAGAGTGATGAGTTCTTCTCCCCTCACCGACAGCTATGCTGCATGTCTTGTTCCTCTTCTTCGACCCGTTCCTGCTAATCCTGAATAATTCTGAAAATGGTTAGAATAGCGTGGCCAAATTTAAAAATAAAAACATTTTTGTATAGTGGCAAAGTGCAACTGAAGAGATACGAAAAGCAGCCAAATTGAAAAATATGTACACATTTTTAGACATTTTTCGATTAGACTAAAGCCATTGTAAAAGTTTTATTTATATATATATATATATATAAATATATATATACATACATACATACATACATATATATATTTATATAAATATATATATATATATATATATATATATATATACATTTTATTGCAGTACCATTCTAATCAGAGCCACAGGCGCATAGAGATCAATGGTGGGCAATTGATAATTATGGGGTATTAATTTGTTATTTTGATAAGCAAGCTCACATGTATATACACTGCCACTGTACAGCTAACTACGCGCAGACGAAGACATGAGCAAATAATAGCAGAAAGCGCAGAAAATGAAAGTTCCATGAACATTTATCCGGTATCACCACGACAGCGCAGCTGATCACAAGATGCGAGCGCGTGCGTGCGTGTGTGTGTGGAAGAGGGAGAGAGGCCCCACAGACATAATATCTACATTCTATTATTCCACACAGTGCATATGAGGAACTGTTTTTCCTCACTCCCTTCCCTCTCCCATCTCCCTGTGTGAGTGCTGATTAGCTGTTTACATACCGTGAATATGCTTGGATGTGATTAGACCATGCAGACACACCTCTGGAAATGAAGCGCCTAATAGGCTACGCGGTATGCTCTTGACGCTTAACATGCGCGCACATGCAGAAAAGGAATAAGTGCACCAATTCCAGATTACAGATTCCACCATATAACAGGGCTATACGTATGCGAGTGTAACAGCGTCTTCTTTTTTTTTTAAAGTTATTTTTTCCGGCGTCAGCGCCGTTTTTCCATCTTTATTGGATAGGATTAGTGGGAAACTGGGTTGAAGCCATCGGGGG
>OMKY01009607.1:1059-13132 GCA_900302395.1 Bregmaceros cantori
ATAATAATAACGCAGAACAATATTCAGCGTCGTCCCAGTGTCCACTCAACATGAACAGTATCACTAGTAGTAATATTACAGCTTAGATGGACACTGCAGCCTTCAGTAGTAATATTCAGAGATGTGACCAAGTCCCTCTTTCAAGTCTCAAGTCCTTCTTGGGCAAGTCAAGTCAAGTCCCAAGTCAACTCCAAGTCAAGTCATCATTAACATGCTGTCATTTTAGCCCCAGAATCTGGTTTTAATAACGTTGCAAAAAAAAATCAAACAATGCTATTATAAAAGCCATGTTAATGATGACTTGACTTGGAGTTGACTTGGGACTTGACTTGACTTGCCCAAGAAGGACTTGAGACTTGAAACTTGACAGAGGGACTTGGTCACATCTCTGGTAATATTACAGCATAGATGGACACTGCAGCCTTCAGTAGTAACATTACAGCTTAGATGGACACTGCAGCCTTCAGTAGTAATATTACTACTACAGGTTAGATGGACACTGCAGCCTTCAGTAGTAATATTACAGCTTAGATGGACACTGCAGCCTTCAGTAGTAATATTACAGGTTAGATGGACACTGCAGCCTTCAGTAGTAATATTACAGCTTAGATGGACACTGCAGCCTTCATTCAAAGCAATAATGATAGACGTGCACAATATTATAATTTACAATATTTTCTGATAGAACTGTAACTGATTAATCGATTAATTGATTATTGAATTAATCAGCAACTAATTTGATAATCAATCGACAGTGATTCCTTGTTTGGTCCTCGGCTTAAATGTGTTGAATGCTGTTCAATGTTTCAGGTTAATAATCACTACCATTTTGTATGCTGTAGTAGCTCAGTCTGTTAAGAGTGAGTACACTCTGAAGTGTCTGTGTCACGGAGAATCATGGGTTCACTTCCCCTCCCCGACATCTTTGCCGCATGTCTCCTTCTTCACCCTTTTTCTAGCCTGTCCTGAATAAAGCTCAGAATGGAACGCAAAAAAAGACATTTGTTCCGAAAATACAAATGTTACGATCTCAAGGGAAAAAATTAACAGATTAATCGATTCATCGCCAGAAAAGATGGCTGAGCTCTATTTTCCGATAATCGGTTAGGGTTAACCCTAACCCTAGGTTAGCCCAACCATTCCCTCCTCCCAAAGGGGGTAAGCTGCGTTTGATTGAACTTGGCTCATGTAACGACTCGCACAAACCAGATTTAAATTGTAACAACGTGGAAACGATGAGTTACTTCTATAGACGAGTTTGGCCGGTATTTCTGGTTAAATTTGTACTCTGAACGTCACTTCTGATTCAATTTGTTTTGATGTGTTTTGAACAATTTTCTACCTAGTGGGAACACACACCAACTGTTATTTAAAAAGGATGGTGGTAACTTTCCCTCACCCAAATGCTCTCGTCTGGATCTGTGACCCACAAACGCATGATTTAATAATCAGTTCAACCCGTTCCATTGTCTCATTCCTTTTGGAAGTACTAGTAGAAGCAGCCAGCCTATTGGTCCAGAAGAACATGTGACCACTCGGTGAGTAACTTTAAGTAGGATGTTGACTGTATTTCATCAATATTTATACAAAAAGGTTAACAAAGCAAGGAGAACGATGTGTAACTGGTCACAGACCGACATCTAGTGGTCGGATTTTGGACTGGTGCGTTTTGTGTGTTTTTGTGTCCACGTGCCGCGGCCTTCTACCAGACTTTATATACATACATATAGGCACCAGAACCTTCTACCAGACTTTATATACATACATACATATAGGGACCGGAACCTTCTACCAGACTTTATATACATACATATAGGCACCGGAACCTTCTACCAGACTTTATATACATACATATAGGCACCGGAACCTTCTACCAGACTTTATATACATACATACAGGCACCGGAAGTGACCTGCAGAAGGGACAAAATGACTCCCCCCAGTGTTTCGCACGTAAACTCGTCTATACTTTCAACCCGTTGTGATCGGTAGAAGCTGTGCTAGCAAGCTAGCTAAGAATGTTATTGGATCGTTTTGACGGTTGGGAGTGAGACTTTCCATTCATTCATTTATTTATAAAAACAATATTTCATGATTTTATATGAACTAAAAATGTATCCTATAAAAAATAACACATGTATTATTAGCAACGACTCCAATTACGGAACCTTTTTAAAAGTTTTTATTGTTTGGGCAGTGAATGCCCTGAGAAGTAGAAATCCACAAACATTTCTATTCTGAAGGCTCTGCTTAGACTTGGAAAGAAATATACTCATAAATGGTGAGAGATGCACCATCACCCCCACGGCCAAATACCTGCCATACTTTGGTTCCACTAAAGTATGGCAGGTTGTTCCTCTCCCGAGGACTGATGTTGTTTTAATAATTGGGTTAGAATGGGATTAATAACATCTGTGGGAATTACTTCAGTTTGTTACCTGCAACCTGAAGAACGTTATGTTTTTGGTCACGTTGGTTTGACTGTCACCAGGATAACTGAAAAAGTTGTGCACGGATCTGGATGAAACTTTGTACAATTGTGGGAAATGACACACAGAACAATTGATTACATGTTGGTGCATTTCTGTAGACTATAAGTAACATAATCATACTTAATCACCAACTTACCGATAGATCATTTCTGTAGCCTATAAGTAACATAATCATACTTAATCACCAACTTACCGATAGATCATTTCTGTAGCCTATAAGTAACATAATCCTACTTAATCACTAACTTACCGATAGATCACTGGGCGCTTACCGCGTTCACGTGACCAAACGTCCGGGCCACTGGATAGTGTAGTTGGCATGTGCTGAGCATGTTCACGTCAATTGTGGCGTCAATCGCAATCACACTACCCTACCAGCTCTTGCACTGATAATGGGTCACCACACATACTGCTTGCACTAACGGTACTATTTCTTTGTACCACTATGCAGCAGGTTTGTAATCTCTGAGTGCTTCTAGTTTCACATGCGGGTATACTTTAACTAGCAGACAACACTATTACATCTTGTCCTGTAACATTGAACAATGTTCATTTCATTTAGTTCAGGTGTGAAGTCAATTCATATATCTGTTGATATTGTTGATCAGATCGGTATCGGAAAATACGGTTTATACAATACCATATATTGGTTAAAGAGCTATATTGTGCATATCTATAAATTATATATTATGCTCTTGTTTTGACTGTTTTTGGGGTTGTTTTGGGGAACTCACTGACATGTTTTATCTCCAGGAAACACTAGAACATCTCCATGGCTTAACCTTTTTTTTCCCATAATGCAATGCTGCATGTTCCAAAGTCATTTGTATGTAGGCGCTGCCGTACTTAATGGGAGTTTAAATTTTAGACTTGAGCACCGACTGGGGCGGAATGCGTTGTTTGTTATTAAATGCTCTTTATGTCCGACTGTGTGTAGGGCTCTACAATTTAGCTGAAAAATAAAATCACAATTTGTGTCTTTGAAATCGTGCTTTTCTATTTGTTTCTCATTTCTTGAAGAAAAAGGACAAAATATATAAAAACTAGAAGTTTGATATTTCAAACTTTACAAATGGTGTCCAGTTTTTGGAGTTAAGTAGAGACACCTCACCCTTTGGCTTAGGATTAATACAATTATCAATTTATATACATTTTATTCACCCATATAACTTGAAAACAGACCAGTAAAATCATTATTATCAATGTTAAAAAGGAAAAATTATTTGATGATTTCACTTTTTCAAAAATCCTCTGAACACAATAATCCGATTTCAACTCATTTTTTTGCACAGCCCTAACTTAAAGCTGGGAATTAAAGCTGTACTATGCAACTATTGGTAGTTTTCATAAGTCCTCCAGGCTGCTGTTGGTTCTGATGGTTGAGCGTTGCTGTTGGTTCTGATGGTTGAGAGTTGCTGTTGGTTCTGATGGTTGAGAGTTGCTGTTGGTTTGGATGGTTGAGAGCTGCTGTTGGTTCTGATGGTTGAGAGCTGATGTTGGTTCTGATGGTTGAGAGTTGCTGTTGGTTTGGATGGTTGAGAGCTGCTGTTGGTTCTGATGGTTGAGAGCTGATGTTGGTTCTGATGGTTGAGAGTTGCTATTGGTTCGGATGGTTGAGAGCTGCTGTTGGTTCGGATGGTTGAGAGTTGATGTTGGTTCTGATGGTTGAGAGTTGCTGTTGGTTTTGATGGTTGAGAGTTGCTGTTGGTTCTGATGGTTGAGCGTTGCTGTTGGTTCTGATGGTTGAGAGTTGCTGTTGGTTCTGATGGTTGAGAGCTGCTGTTGGTTCTGATGGTTGAGAGTTGCTGTTGGTTCTGATGGTTGAGCGTTGCTGTTGGTTCTGATAGTTGAGAGTTGCTGTTGGTTCTGATGGTTGAGAGTTGCTTTTGGTTCTGATGGTTGAGAGCTGCTGTTGGTTCTGAATGTTGAGAGTTGTACCAACAGGCTTTCAGTAGACTGAAAGTGGTGTTACCAACAGGCACAACACGAGACGCTGGCCGCCTGCAGTGTACTTCCCCAGGTCTACTGTGTACTTCCCCAGGTCTACAGTGTAGTGTACCTCTACAGTGTACTTCCCCAGGTCTACAGTGTACTTCCCCAGTCTCATTGCTTTTGGAAGTACTAGTAGAAGCCAGCCTATTGGTCCAGAAGAACATGTGACCACTCGGTGAGTAACTTCAAGTAGGATTTTGACTGTATTTCATCAATATTTATACAAAAAGGTTAACGAAGCAAGGAGAGTGATGTGTAACGGGTCACAGACCGACATCTAGTGGTCGGATTTTGAACTGGTGTGAGTTTTGTGTGCTCTGACCTCGGTCCAGTACCAGAGTTGACATAGGCAACAATAAGGCACCGGAAGTGACCTTAAGAAGGGCGGGACAAAATGACTCCCCAGTGTTTCGTGTGTAAACCTGTCTATACAACAGACAGTACAACATAAATATCCATCCTTAAGGTCAGTATGAATACTATCATAGTCCTAAAATACACAAGTCAAGAAACGCAAGAGAAACTGCTGAACACCTTCTCCTTTTGTTGTTGAACAGTGGCAGCTTCTATTCTTCTTATTTGTGTGTGGCTGTAGCTCGGTTGGTAGAGCGGCCGTTCCAATGACTGGAGGGTTGAAAAACAAAAGGTTGGTGGTTTGAATCCTGCCTCCGACAGTCTCCATGCCAAATTGTCCTTGGGCAAGACACTGAACTATCGTCAAGCCCCATGCATCTGGGGCTCCATCTTGTGGACAGACGTCAATCTAATGGCGTTTTAAACCCGGTTTTAATACAGATGCACTGAAGTTTGAAAGTCCACCAAATATATTTTGTATAAAAACTATCTGGAACTTTTAATATAAGGAACTTTAAGAATGAACTAAATGTTTGTGTTCCGAACCAGTTCAGGACCAATATCTTGGTGGTGGAACGGTTCCATGAACAAAAACGTTAAATATAGACCTGCCTGAACCGTTTGGAACGGAACGTTTTAAAACTAATTGTCCATATCGCTCCTTCAACTCCGCAATCTCCAGGCTCTGTCCGCCCCAAGTATTTCACCTCCTCCACGCTGGGTAATTCCGCCCCTCCTCCATCCTCCTCCACCCCCCACTGCTAAGAACACTGCTAAGACCATTCCCTTGCAAACTTGTGTTCATCAGACATGAGTCCGTCGTTCCCCGTGACAACATCCACTGTGATGAGAAGATTCTCATACTTTCTACATGATATGTGAACCTACCATTGGTTACACTACGTTGCCTAAATGGGATGTCATTGGTTCTCATCTAGGATCCTTAGCGGTAAGCCGTATTGTACCGTTCTAGTAGTCAGCCCAGCGCTTTTACACTAAGGTTCTGAGGTTGCTAATGTCAGATATTATTAGCCTCGGTCACAGTTTGAATACACATTGGATCATCTTCCAAACATCAGAGATCACCTTAACCGTTCTCCAATCACCAGACCAGGATGCTTATCCACAAGTATTAACGACAGCAGCAGACAAGTGCACGGCGAGGTGATACGATTACTCTCAGTACCGTTTACCAGACATCCTGCCATTTTGACAACATCCTAATTCAGCATTATGTCACAAATTTCATCCTTTGGATGGAGAGTTTTTCTAAAGTCACCATCTAGAACACCATCAACCTCATCACTTCTACTTGCTAATGAGAACTATCCCGCCGCCTCTTTTTGTTTTCAGTCAGATTTCCTGAACTGCGATTCTACAATCACTTCCTCTCTTTCAGATCCCGAGACCGCTTACGGCACGAATACAGTTGAAACAGTGAAACCCGAGTCCTGGCGGTACCCACCCAGCCCATCCACAACCATCCTCTCCGTCACCTTGTCCAACCAGCGAATGAAACATTTTTGTTCCGCCGTGTCGTGTCTATATGACATCACAATGACATCAGGGAAGTTCAGGACGGGACGCTACAGCCCAAAAAAGAACCACCGTTAAACAACATAAGAAGAAGAAGAAGAACCTGGTCGGCCATTTGACGGTTGAATGTTCTTTCCGTCGGTCAGGAGTGCGAGTTGATGTGACCATGTTGAGTGTTGTTTTTATTGTTTATAGTTTTTATACACTGCACAAAGGTTTATAGTAAAAGTGTGGACGTCAGCTCTGCAATATGCCATTAGTAAGTACGTCTGAAGCGCCCGTATGACCTCGCAATGGTGTGGAAAACTGCTGTCCACCATGTTGGAGGGTTTTGGTCAATCCTCTTCGTTTTCTCCGTTATTCACAACAATGGAGAAAACATAAAATAGAACAAACCACAATGAAACAAAGACCTAAACGTGGTGTGGGCGTGTCTTACAAAAGCTTGACGGTAGCTGATGTTGGTGAGTTAAGCAAACATCTAACGTTTCTCTTCAGAAGGGAAAAATAAACCAAATCATACCTCCCCGAAACGCCCCAGAGACACCAGTCCATAATTCTAGTTTTTATCTATCTCCGCTGCAGATAGAACAGAATGTAATGGTATTAGACGTATCCTGAAACACTGTCTTGGATAAAAAGAACTTTGTTTAAAATGTGCTTACTATAAACTTACTAATTACCCATCATCCTCTCTGCTTCGCTCATCGGACACTCAGCGTACTATTCTGGACTATATACTATATAATAACTATATATAAGTTTTTCACAGATCTGCTCACATGTTAGACTACGAGGCTGGAGATTAAATGGAATGGAAAAGCAAGTGTGTGAGGCACCGACAGAGATGTCAAAAGTACCGGATTTCTTCCTTCAGTCAGAGTAAAATACGACTTGAGTAAGACTACAAAGTAGTGATCCAAATATCTACTTGAGTATAGAGTAAAGCCTGAGAAATGTACTCAAAAAGTATTTTTGAAATTGAAAGTACAAAGTACTAACAATAAAATAGTATGGAAATTGCATTTTTTCAACGTTATAGTTTGAATAAATGACCAACAACCTAGCCTAATTTAGCTTATATCTCAGGACTAAATGAAAACCACTTATTAACTTAATAACTGGGACTGTACTCGGTCCATCAGTGCCCCCTACTGATTCATATTATACATCTTACCCTGTCAGTGTGCAAAAGAGAGAGAAAAAGTAACAAGTTGGTAAAATTAAGAGTAGAAGTACAGGTATTTTTGTTAAAAATGTACTCGGTACAAGTAAAAAGTAATCACAGAAAAGAGTACTTCTAAAAGTAGAGATAATTGAACATTTTACTTAAGTATTTGTACTTCGTTATTTTCCATCTCTGGTCATTTTAAATGTTTTGTGTCCATGAGATTTTCAAACTCTTCTATTGAATGAGTTTTTATTGGTTTTGGTCCACGTTTCTCTGCCATGATCCATATGTGGACCAGATGTAAGGACTACTTCCTTGTTAAATAAACTGGTCATGGTTCTGTAGGGGATACTTGTGAAGAGAGGAAGAAATGGACTTAATCCTAATTAGATTTAGATGACGTTCTGTGTCTGCCTCTCCTTTATTCCACAAAGCTCATTTTATTTGAACTCTCTCCGCTGATTAAAAAGACTGTTGTCTGATTAGCTTAATGTGAGACATGAGACAAACTCAACAAAGCCGCTGTTCTTCAACCACGTAGTGAAGTGGAGGCGGCTGGTCCATCTACACACACTATACATACATACTAGGGGTGGACCGGTCACAGATCCTTTCATTTTAACGATCGGCCGATCCCGATCTCCAGTACCGAGTCCCGATCCCTGGTAGCGAGTCCCCATACCGAGTCCCGATACCCGATACCGAGTCCTGATCCCCGATACAGAGTTCTGATCCTGCAAAAATTGGTAGTACCCAAACTATTTGGCACAATTGTTACTTTCAATAATAGTCAAAGTAAATAAACAGTCATTTGCCTCCCAACTCATTTACTGATCGGGACAAAATCACGAGTCGTGATCCTTGAAAAGGATCTGAGGATCGGATCGGTGCACCTCACACACATACATACTAACTTCCAGATACAATCAGAGTAGCCATAAAAATGACTTGAGTGAAAGTATTGTTAACTCAAGTGAAAGTGAAAAAAAGTACTCCACAAAAAAGTTACTTAAGTAGTGAAAGTACTGAGTAACTTTCATCTTTAAAAAAATTAGGAGAGAGAGAGAGAGAGAGAGACCGAGAGGGAGGCCGAGAGAGAGATATGACATCAACATATGTGCCAACAGTTCCCAACAGGTGTCACTAAAGACCAAGTTAATGTAAAAAGTAGTGAATTGCTGACATCTCAGTAAAAATGTAAATTGTGCCAAACGCCCGGATCATCACCATGGAAGATAAGGAAGTTTATTATTTATTACTATTTATTAGTATTATTTATTATTATTCCCGGATCATCACCATGGAAGATAAGGAAGTTTATTATTATTCATTATTATTATTTATTATTTATTATTATTATTATTATTATTATTATTATTATTATTATTATTATTATTATTATTATTATGTGCACTATTGTGAGTAAAAATAAGCGCGAAATCGAGGAATGTGTATCTGTGAAGGTGTGTAGTTACAGGGCATATACTGTGGAGGGCAGTAACGCGCCTTGTATTCCCGTTCATACAGCCTAGAAGAAGAACTGGGACAGCGCGATAGTAACGACGCGTCGCACCCTCTCCCCGCCGCTTTCTGCGTGTGCTGCGTACCCAGCAACAGCGATAACCATGTCTGACTGCGACGGATACATGATAGACAACAAAGCGACCTTCGAGTCCGATCTGCTCGACAATATCATGGACGATAACACCAATGGGTCGAAACCGTAAGTAGAAACTCGAAACGTGTTTTATTTGATTCATTTATTCGGCCCTTTATGTCGTACAAAGATGGCCGCTAACTGCGGTGGGACATAAGCAGTGTTCCATTAGCGTTTCGAATTGTTGCGTCGCAGCCGATACTGCATCCAATTGGTTGCCGAAGAACACGTGACCACATCTGGACCAATAGTGTGGCCTTATTCACTCGGACGTGTCGACTCGGAAGGCTAATAGCATTTGGTGGCATTTTTAGCATCCCTATATTCCTTTTGTAAGTCACTCGTTTGATTTGCCCGTTGCGTCACTGAACCCGGCTATGAAATAGTACATAATGTTACAATCTTACAGGAAAATAATCCATTTTTGAATTCAACTCTGTTATCTGACACCCCTAGTTGGAACATTTTTGCAAGATTTTGTTCTTACTTTGCCAGCCACTTGCCACAGCAGCAGTTTTTATGAAGTTGTCTAAGGACTAAGACATTCATTTGTTTTACTTGTTCTAATTACATGGAGAGTGAAACTGTTGATTTTGCTGTGTTGTGGTGGTGGGGGTCACTCTTTGAGACCTACGCTTGATCACATACACTATACTTTGTCAGAGATGGCTGTGGAACCAGCGAAGATGACAAGTCCGAGTCCAAAGAAAAGAAGGTTAGCTGGTGGGCTAGCAGCGTCTGTACCCACCCATACAGAGTCGTCTTCAGCAATGCCCCGTACGAGATGAACTGGGAGGCCATCAAAAAACTGGTAGACCAGAAAGGTAGGGTGTCCTACCTACAGGGTTTCCTGTCCTTTAAATCCTGAAAAATATTGATCTAAAAATTTGAATTCAATAACAATTTCAAGATATTCCCTCCTTGTTGCAGCCTAAATATTTCAACCTTCGCTGTATGCGGTGGCCCATACTGTTCTTGGTTCTTTTGAAATGAGTAATTTTTAAATTTTGTCCTTTTTTGAGTAATACCTTATATCTCTGATCTCTAATAAACCATATGGATAGATCCCTTTTTAAAGCACTACTATGGTATGGTTGGCACACTTTAATAGCTCTAAAATGTCTTGCCTGGACCGCTTTTTTGTTTGCCCGCTGCGTTGTGTCACGCCAAGTTATCCTTGTTTGGAAGTCATTGTGATGACCGCTCAGATGAGTCTTGTGTTTTTTATGTCTTCATTTTGTGACTCACGTTTGTGCCTGATGTGGTTTCTGATTCACTTTTTCTAGGATTCCACTGCTTAGTGTGGACGGACGTTTTCCATTCGGGTGGAAGAGACGCTTGCAGCTAGCTTGTTTTTACTTCTAGTCACTTTCAACCTGTTCAATTTGTGAAGATTGGTTGTCATCTCCCATGTATGTAGCCTTGCCCACGTTGATGCTGGTCTATCTTGTGCAAATTGTGTTGTGCTCCATGAAATGTAACATTTGAATTCTTTTGCAGTGTTCTTATTGTGCCGTCACCGGCCTCTTGTCAGTTCCAACCCAGCCCAGCTCCGGGTTAGACGTATGATCACCCCTTCCAAAATTGGTCACATTTGTCACCAAACAGTCTGCTGTTTTTAGTTTTAGTAAACTTGTGGCTTGATTCTGGATCCAAAGCAGATGTGCTGTCAAGTGTTATTGAGGCTATCTTTTCCAAAATTGTATTAATAAACCTAAACTCTTGTGAATTTGCACACACATTTCCCCAGAAATGTTTAAAAAGTAGTGGTTATATGACTGTACACGTGACAAATCCAATTAACTGAAACTTGTATGCCTACAGGGGGAGAGGTCTTTTGGTAGTTGGTTGTTTATTCATGGAGGTTGCCAGTCCACCTTTTCTGATTGAGTCACATGGGTGCCAATGCTGACAGCCAATGATCCTGTGTGGATTTTGTCATGTTTTTGATGAGATGGATATGTTTTATTAGAAACCACAAGAGCTATAAGGCTGCCAACACAGGAGTCAAGTTTATAGCTTTGACATTGATTTCCATTAAATTTTGCCTTGAACGTTTGCCCATTACCTTGAATATTTGTTAATTTCCCTCCCCCATTTTTAGACTTTTCAAGCCTATGGTCATTGGCACACATGTGGCTCGGTTTAGAAGGGGTGGCCTGACCAGATTTGGTGAAATCCTCCCCAAATGACCACTGGACCCTCCACCCGCCTATCTCCTCATCCAGGTTCTCATCAGTAGCTGGGTCTTTTCAGTGGCTTCCCAGTCAGGGTGTGTTTCATGTCCAGGACGTCACTATGTCTGGCCTGTAGGGCAGGCTCTGGTGGTCTTGGGACCATTTTTGGTGTTTCGTCGTTTTTATGTTTAAATCCCTGTGTTCTTGTTGGCATCTGTTCCCTTTTCTTTGTATGTCTCATGTAGTCGGGGAGGTTACGTACGTGGAGCTGTTTAAGGATGGCGAAGGAAAGTCCAGGGTAAGTTGTTAGTGGCTTGCCAGTGCGGGGTGGCCGAGTGCCCTCGGCTGCCGGTTTAAATATTAAAGCTTTTGTCGATCATGATTCCTAATTTTAGATTGAAGATTTGAACAGCTTATTTTGTGAGTGGGTTTTTCCATTGGTTCATTTTAATCCGTTCTAGATTGATTTTTGTTTTTGTGTCAATTGGAGACGGGTGGTAAGGGCGACAAGTTGACTTCCAGATCGAGCTTTTCTCATTGGTTATTCCTGTGGAAAAGGTTCTTGTTGATTTTTGGGGTAAAATCTTGATGACAATGTATTAGGAACTGGTCGTTGGGAGGTTGTGCGTTTTTGGAAGTGTGGATTCTTGTTGAAGATAATGCCCAAAATTGCTGCCTCAGAATTTGACCTCTTT
>OMKY01009839.1:1586-12449 GCA_900302395.1 Bregmaceros cantori
ACACACACCACACACACAAACACAGAAAAAAAAAAAAACTTTTTTTTTTTTTTTTTTATTTTTTTTGGGGGGGGGGGTATCGGTATTGGTAGTACTCGGTATTGGCGAGTATTGAAATTAAACCGTTTTCAAAAAAACGGTATCGGTGCAACGCTAGTTGCCATCTTTGATAATGGCCGCCAAAGCTCAACGAAGCACAATCTTGAGCGCCTCCCTATCCAGATTTCATCAGAACACATGTGTCAACATGTGTACGTAATTTGGTGCTTTTATGAAAATGTGAAGGATTGTTTTGCTATGCTCTACTATAGTTATTCCAAAAGGAATGAGAAAATGGAATGAGTTGCGTAAATCATGCGTTTGTGGGTCACAGATCCACACGAGAGCATTTGGGTGTTGAATAGCACACCACAAGTTACCACCATCCGTTTTAAATAACCCTGTAGGTGTGTGTCCCCACCGAATATACATGTTGAAAAATAGCCAAAAACACAGCAAATTAAATGACACCGGACGTGAAGTTCAGAGACCGGAAATGGCAGCCGAATTCACTGTCAATACGCTGCAGAAAATAGGCTGCTTTCTGCAGCGTATTGTTGTAGGTTCACCCCCACACGGCATGAGATGTCGGCTGTAGAGCGCTACTAGCGGGCAGCGGGTCGCTGTAGCGACTCGTAAGTTCGCCCCGACACTGCCGACAGATATTATATAGCATTAAACAGCTGACAGGAACGAAATTAACCGTTCCGGGAATAATATTTTTTTGGTTCTAACCAGTTCGGGAACATCAATAAGTTGGTGAAACTCATAACCGGAAACGTTATAGTTCAGTTTCTTCATAAACAGCCGTTGTTGCACACGGTAACATAAACAACACTTGAAGGTATGAAGGTGGCAACGCGTGGAACGTACAGACGGATTACGTACATAATTGGCCACACGCCGGTATGAACCGGCCTTAACACAGGCTGTCTTCCTATTTGCATACTTCGCGAAGTGCACTCCATTTTGTGCACTACACACTCCATGAAAAGTGTGCAAATTTCCAGCAGAGAAGGCCTGTTTGAAACGGAAGTTCTCGATTTCAAACTAAACGGAAATAGAGGTTGTGTGACGCCACTCCCCAACAATGTCACCCGCCTTAAGATAAAAATTACCTCAGACGTCAATTGTGATGATATGTCATTACTGTGACAGGTCACTAAAATAAATACAAACGAAAACTCACATTTATATGGCGTTGAAGCCATCACAAGCGTCATCAGTGCTTCGCCGAAGTCATCAAGTAGCTCCTGCTAAGTTAGCAAATATGCCACCAAGCCTAGCTCCTAGTCGTTCCCAACTAGAGTCAAATCGAGTGTGCCACACGCCCGCCCTCCCTTCTCCGCCCCATATTGCTTTTGCCCTGCTATTGCTTTGCAAAAAATTAAAAAAGAAGAATGATCACATTGAAGCATCACATATATTTAGATGGAATATACATGTAAAACCTGGGTAAACTTATAACTGACAAATGGAAGTAATGGATAATAATAAAAATACCAATCGGTGATCTGAACTGGCAGTCGGACCCCGTTGCTCAAGGTACTTTTTGTATGTAATTCGGCTAAACCCCTATGTGACACTATAACACCATTATCGCCTATGCTCTTTCTTAAGCCAAGATGCGATCATAGCCGGGAAGAGCGAGACTTGTGGACAAAACGTATCTCAAATCAAACATTCTCGGTCAGAATGAAAGCAGCGCTGATACTGAAAATTGCTTGTCAGTCGTCACATGATGTTTAACTGTGGATTGAAGACAAGTAAAATGCAACACTGGGCAGGATCACGTGTTGTGGCTTCTAGCAGCATGAAATTACCAAAGTGCATCAGGATTTCCTTTGTGTGAATGACGCATGACTGGCATTGTTTCTCACTAGTCCACGTTTTGCATCTGAACACTTCCTTTCCTGCAATCTTTCCGGATTTTGCATGCAAGTAGAAAGACTTAAATCATGTTTGTGAACAATGACGATGAGTTAATAAATATGCCCGCAGCTCTCGGCCTGGCCAGAATGGCATCAGGTCACGTATAATTCAGATAAACCATACCTGCCAATGTATCCCTATGGGCTTTTTGCCAAATGTGCATGTGCAGCCACTTCTGTTTAAAAACATTGAATTGTATAGGAACAGGACTGTGCCCTCCAACGAATCGGGACAGCCCCACATACACACACGATTTAATCATTTGCGCAACCCACAGCTCCTATGCCCTACACAGGCTGCTGTACAGAAACCAGAAACAGCCATGTAAACTTGTCTTATTTCTCTTTTTTTTTATTTTTCGCAGGGCTCTTCTGTTGCAGATGACTGTAGTGATCAGGATGACGCGTCTCGCCTTAAGAGGGCGGTGATGGCCGCAGACCTCAGTGCTGTCACTGATCTGCTCAACAAAGGCTAGTACTGTAACTGGTTAGCTTTGAATTACCATACTACCAAATATCAATTTTACAGTCACGACAGTCAGCCTTTATTTCAACACTTTAAACCATGGTTGTTCTACATTAATAATGAAAGTAAACAACAACAGCACAAAATAAAACACATTCCAATAAATATACAAATAGTAAAGGGCGATGGCAAATTTGACATTATACAGACAGTAAAGAGAAACAATAAAATCCAAGAAAGCTATGAAATCCAATAAAACTGTGCGAAAATCCCCTTTAGAAATAGAAGCACTCAGAGATTGCAAACCTGCGCCGTAGTGGTACAGAAAAATAGTACTTTTAGTGCAGTAGTATGTGTGGCAACCCATTATCAATGCAAGTGCTCGTAGAGTAGCGCAATTGCGATTGACGCTACCGGCGAACATGCCAACTACACTAGCCAGCGGCCCCTGGACCCGGAAGTCTGGTCATGTGACCGCCCTAAGCGCCAAGCAATCTATCGGTAAGTTGGTGATTAAGTGATTATGTTACTTATAGGCTAGAGAAATTCACCAAAATGTAATCGATTCTTCCGTGTGGCAAATCTTGCAACAACTGTGCAAGATTTCACCCAGCAGTTATCTTGGGGACAGACAAACCAACCAACCCTGCCAAAAACAGCTGCTTCGCGGCTCCGCCCAGGTGTAGGCAATTAGTTAAATGCCAGGGAGATGGAGTCTGCTGGAGGTGACTTTTCAAGGAAGATTCCTCAATTGATCTGAGCAGATGTGCCATGGTAGTTAATTCCTGAGTTTTGATTTCAATCTCCAAACCTATGGCTGAGCGATATGGTCCTCTCAATCGGAGGTCTATTAGTGACAATGGTGCATATCTGACTTTTGATTTTCACGAGGCTTTGTGTTTATGAACAAACAATTTGAACTATCTGTGATTATAACTAATCATTGAGTCCGGGGTCGAAAAACTTGTAAAAAAGTGTCAATCAAATCGTGTTATCCAAGTACAGCGCAGTAAGTGGTACAAGCAGCATGCAGGCGTGACAACCAAACTCTGCCGACGTCTCGCGCCACCCGTCTCGATTCGAATAATTCGATTGGTCAGCCTGTATACGGGCGACATCTGCCTCATTTTCCCAGACTCAATGTACCGTCTAGAGGCGTGTGATGCATGGATGATTAATTGGTTCTGGCTCCTCAGGCAAAATTGTTATTAGACCTTCCCCTAGTGGAAAAAATGGAGGAATTACATGTGTTTTACATAAAGAGAGAGTGTATGTTAGTGTATATTTGTTAAAAAAATACAGTAAGCATTCACTTTTATTCAATATTATCAATTAAAGTAATTAGAATTTCAGATCCTATTTTGGGGGAAGGTTAACCTAGTACAAACTGTTTTTCAGGCCTGGATGTAGAGTGCAAGTTGATGCTGGATTGGACTCCTTTGATGACTGCTGTCCACCGTGGATACCATGAGCTGGCTAAGCTCCTACTGGATAGAGGAGCATGTGCTAACTTCTCCACAGGTCTACATAACTTACCTTTTTTTTTTACCTCTTTTTCATAATAGCATCTAGTTTGACTACTGTTATGAGCTTACAAACTGCAGCAACACACAGCACTTGCCCCTACTCTACTGCATGGTACTAACACAGCTCAAATAGTGTAGCGGTTAGCCCTGCGCCCTGCCATGTTGGAGACCCAGATTCGCGTTCCACCCCGGCAGAACGTGAAAATATTTATTTTTATGACTATAATCCCGCCTACCAGCAAGCGCATGCTCTCATACTGGTGACAATTAAATTTTGGTGCATTTCTGTAGGTTATAAGTAACATAAGTGGTAGCCTGGCAGCTCCAGAACCAACGCATCGTCCACGCATTGCATACCGCTAGACGCTTGCATTGGGTCTGGTTAAACCAGGGTCGGAAAACGTTTAAAAAAAAATGTGTCAATCAAATCGTGTTATCCAGTCACAGCGCAGTAGGTGGGACAAGAGGCGTGGAGGCGTGACAACCAAACTCCGCCCACGTCTCGCGTAGCCCGTGCATACGTCTTGCATAGACCATACAATCTCCCCCCACGTGCGTGTTGATTGGTCGATTTATCCCGTACTGATGGCGACCCTGATTTTCCCATACCAAATGCAAGCATCTAGCGATGTGCGATGCGTGGACGATGCTTTGGTTCTGGCTCGCCAGGCTACCACAGTGGCAGTGAATGCGAAACCATTAAATCCCCGACGCCGGACATTTTGGGGGTACAATTATACTAGGTCCCTGAATTTGTGCAATGCCAGTGGATGTCCCTCACTGTCCTCCATCTCGGTCTGTACAGAGCTGCAGGTCATCTAACAGCTTGCAATTCCTCTCACCTTCTTCTCATTTCCCTCTACAATCTGAGCCAACACTCAGCTGTTACTGCTTATTACCCTGAAATACCTCAATCTGTGTTTCTGACAGTGTGTCTCTAACTGTGTGTGCCTGTGTATGTGTGTGTATATACAGTATATCTGTGACCTGTTTTTTGCTTTTGTTTTATTTTCCTTGATCGGGACATAGCTAATAAGAATAAAGATATTTATGCAGATGTCCTCCATAATAAAACACGTACTTACTTCCAAAGGGTCCACACCGCTTGTCCCACCTACTGCGCTGTGACTGCATAACACAATTTGATTTTTTTTAAATGTTCTCCGACCCTGGTTTTAACACACCCAATGCAAGTGATGTGCAATGCGTGGACGATGCGTTGGTTCTGGCTCGCCAGGCTAGTTTGCTTGGTGAACTTAGCAAAGTTTCTGCATGTGCAGGGGGAATTCATTTTATAATTTTGTTGCAATATATGTGAAGCAGTTTTGTGCAAAATCAATTCTTCTTTTTGGCATGGTTCAGTTTTCCTGAGTTGCCTTCCTGGTACGTTCTGCAGGTTGAGACAATATAGAAGAGACAATGTAAACAAGAAAACAAGAAATACTTAATTTTTAAAAGGGCAGATTGTTACAAATCAGTGTAGCAGGCATGACCGCCAGTGACTCCATGAAGAGGACGTAAACACAAGGTTGACGTTGTTTTTTTTGTTTTCCCGCCCACATCCCTACAACCACAGAAGTGTGTATGTGTGTTACCTCCTATGTGGCAGTTGAATGTCCCCAACAAAAAAAAATGTGAAATTGATTTCTAAGATTTCAACCGTTGATTGTGATTTTATGCCAAAATTGATTCGAAATCGAAGCTTTTTTTCTCCTTCCCCAGCTCTAACACTCACTGCCTGGCTGATGAATAATTGAGCGTTGATAATGAAAGTCACTTGTCTGTCTACGTCAGGCGAGATGAAGTCATCTGGCTGTATCCAATGAGGAATGGAGATCTGCATCTATGTCGTTATCTCGTCTCAAAGTTAACAAGCCAGTGGCTGCCTCCAGTGAATGCTCAAAGATCACTTCCTGATCGCACGATAAGCTCTCCCTACCAGGACCCCCCCACCCCCTGGGCTGGCAACACTCAATTTAATGCCAAAGTGACGCAGCAACAAGACAGAACGTCCCTTACACGATGGACCCTAGCCTGACAAGCCAGAACCTACACATCGTCCACGCATCGCACATTGCTAGACGCTTGCATTGGGTCTGGGAAAATCCAAGTCGCCGTTGGTACGGAATAAATCAAATCAATCGACCAATCAGCGTGGACGTGGGGGTGTTTGTATGGGCTGCGCAAGATGTGAGGTTTTTTTATAACGTTTTCCGACCCTGGTTTTAACAGACCCAATGCAAGCGTCTAGCGTTTTGTAATGCATGGACGATGCATTGGTTCTGGCTCGCCAGGCTACATGGACCCTCAGATTAACTAGACTAGAGCCATGTAGAGACAGAGTGGCTCTAACTAGAGCCCTGTAGATAGATTGATCGCGTCTGTCTGATATGGAGATGTCTAAATTTCTATGTTTTGTTACTGAAATGTAACTGATAGTCACACATCCATTATCCCGATTGGCTTATTTGAGCTTATAGCTAAACTAACATGAGCTAGAACACGGAACTTGCCGGACACGTCACCCATTTCTGTAACAGTTTCAAACACAGCCATATTTTCTGTTTTTAGGCCATTTCACAGTGCTGATGGCTGGGTGTACAGCATACGCTCAAGAGGACCATATCAACCGATGTGTGGAGCTGTTACTTTCCAGACACGCTGACCCTAACATCTGTGACGGGTACGGCTCTATACTTTCAATCATACATATTTATACCAAGAATTAGTGGTGGGCAAAGTGCATCACAATTCTTCTCGGGGTGAGTAAACAGCTTAATGCAATTCTAAGGATATTTGTACAATGTCCAAAAACATTGAATTCTTGATTGGCCCATTCTCCACTCAAATGTGTTTAATACTTGTTGTTCCCAGGGCTAGTCTCCATTCCCAGTGTCATTGCCCTAATACAATAAAGACAACACATAAGCTTGGGTGAAAACCCAGTATGTTACAATTTAGTACAGAAGATTAGGCTCTTCCGTGCTAATACTAAAGAATGGGCATGTTAGCAAAGAGTGGAGATAGTGAGATAGATTTTTTTTTTGAGATATTAATATTGCAAACTTTCATGAATCATTCATGTCAATAATCGATCCAATTTTAATTGAAAAAAATAAACGATTAATCATGAGTAAAAATTGGTGATTAATCGATTATCAACATAATCATTAGTTGCAGCCCTAATACATGCCAAGTTTCATTGCATCACTCCTTCATGTCAACATATAAACTTTTCAGCTCACCCTCGTACTGCAAAGGTCTGCTCATAGCAGATGTGAACCCAAGCAAACCCTGCTGGCGAGCAGTGTTCCCTGTGAGAACCTGCCCACCACCACCTGGTGCTGACCCCCACTATATACCCCCCTCGGGGGCGACTGCTTCCCATTAGGCGCGGTGGGCGCCGCGTGGGCCAATTGTCATAGATCACAGCGCAGTGTGTTGCTTGTATGTTTGTACATGCTGGACGTGGACGTGGAATGTGTGACGTGTGTTTGTTTGTTGCGCCACCACCCGGGCATCACTGGGCTGGCGGAGAAGCTATTGATGGCGTAGCGGTGGGATCAGAGGTCCTCGTACCGCCAACGTTTCATATGTACCGTTTCCACAAGAAAGGTGACTGGTGTCAACACAAATATTTATATATAGATTCGTTATTGCCTTCTGTTAACATGGTAAATGCCCTTCATGGCAGGGCTTGAAAACAGTTCAGGCAGGCCTATGTTCAACGTTTTCGTTCTCTGAACCGTTCCAACACGAAAATATTAGTCCTGAACTGGTTCGGAGCGCAAACATTTGGTTAATTCTGAAAGTTCCTCATATTGTGCAGTGTTAAGTTTAGTTATTCTTTTCAAACTTCAGTGAAAATGTATTACCGTGAAAACTGGCTTTAAAACGCCATTACATTCGCTTCTTCTTCTGGCCACAAGATGGAGCTCCAGATGCATGGGGCTTGATGACTGACAGTGAAAGTTGGATGTTGTGGCTCTTGTGCCATGGTTGTGTCTGCACGTCAAAGACGCAAAAGACACTCAGATCTGCAGAACTCATTGCAACGGATAAAAAAATATTCCGTCCACAGGGGAATGGATTCCTAAAGTAAGACGTAATCATGACAAAACAATGCAAAACACCTATCATGTCTGTAGGTACACTTTGTTGGCGTGGCAAGGATTACACAAACACGCTGTGCATGGCAGCGGACATGACATGTTTCATATATGTATTCTCATAACTACAAGCACAGACAGTTTAGTAAAGTTGACGGATCAGTGGATCACTCGTGGCTTGCCTTTCCCGGTGGCAACGTTGCCGAATCTCCCCACCATACAATTTAATAGACGGCCATGCCTAACAAATCACACTTAAAGGGGAAGGGACATGAAAAACACTTTTTAGGCTGTTTCCTGTATTTTAATTGCGCCAATGATTCATTTTGGCCATGAAAACATCTTGTCTGGCCGTTTCCTGGTTATTATACACTATTTGTATAAAGTGGGTGTTCCTGGTCCTCCCATCCCACCAGCTCATTGGTCTCTGAAATCCCTCCCTCCGTGACATCACGCGGTGCTTCATCGTACTACAATTCAATTAACTACATCAAATAACGTGATTAATTATACATTGCCGCCCCTAGTGGTACAACAGAGTCGCTACACCTCTCTGTAAACAGAGATGTCCATATGGCTATCACAAATATAAATTATACAATGTGTCTACTCCTATCTAAATAAAAAAGCAGGTTTCATTTTTATTGTGTGTTATTTATTGTGTTCGTGTTTGAGAAAGCGGCCGTTTGGCAGTGGGGAGCGTTCTCGGCATACTGTAAAGAGTTCGCCTGGCGAACAGTCGGACTTCAGCGAGCGACGGGTGGATCGTGTCTTTGGACCGATGGTGCTTTAGACCGAAGGTTGTAACCCTGTCCTGGCCACTGGCCCTGGCCATGTCGGTGAGAGCGCAGGGGAGAGAGATTGGGGAGTGGCTCTCCAGCAATTCGCGGTCAACTCATCCAAGCATCTTCTTCGATATTTAATAATTGCAGTTTCAACGTAATAAATTTGATTATTTTTGTTAATTTATTATTTTTATCAATTTTAGCCACAAACATGGCTATTACAAATTGTTGGGAGATATTCTGACCTTCTAAAATCTTTTTTATTTTTTGATATGCCAAAAATCCCATTTATGACAATTGACAATACACAATGGTGTCCCTTCCCCTTTAAGACTGGCTCTGTGTCAAGATAGTTTGTGGATGAAGTTGTACAAATACGATCTGGATGACGCTTGGCAAGTAACCAGGCTTGGCCTCTTGTCGACCGCATCCAGGGGGACACGTGGAGTGGTTGGAAGCCCTGTGGCCTCGACCGCATCCAGATGTATCTCCTCCTCCTCCATGCAGTGGCGCCCCATCATTACAATATTTAGTGACCAAAGGTGATTCATATAGATGAAAATGGTTGGACAGAAAGACAACTCCTGAAGCACTGGCACACTGTGTAATCCAAGGTTGTTTGCTGGAAATTATCTGGTCATTTCTTTTGGGCTTGTGGAAGCCGGCTTGACGGTCGATGACGCGGGTAGCCGATACTTAGCCACAGCCAGGACCCTCGTCCCTCGCTGCACAATATCAAAGCACCAATCACTCGCAGCTGTGGCCCGTCCCTGCTGTAAACAGTGTGCGCTCCAGATGTTTCCTGCGCTCTCCTCCTTGGACGGGCCGAGCGACCGCCGCGACGTGTCGCCTGCCAGACGTTTGAAAGGTCAGGTGCTGTAGAGGTGGTAGCACTGACTGAGGTAAAACCCTGTATAGAAGTACATAGATGTACATACTTCTTCTGTTTTTATATAGAATTCCGTATGAAATTATGAAATATGTTGCACGCTGGGTCGGCTTGAGTAACCCCTCATGACAGGGGGTCTTCTTCAGGGAGGTCCAGACCATAATCCTCCACTCGGAAGTTGTCGATATAGTGTGTGCTGGTGTAGGTGCTGATGCGTCGTCTTGTAAATCCAAAGATCTGAAAGCGTGAGGATGTCAGCTGATCGTCAGAATAAATAGGTGGCCATATATGGTGGAGGGACCGTATTGGCTAGTGGCACTAATGGTCACTTCTGCAAAATTAAAAAATATAAATTATTTTTCTCAAACCACTGCTTTTATTTTTCTTCCTTTGAGTCATAGTGTGATTCTGCATTGAATAGTTAACCAACAGAAGCACATTTTAGAATATGCTTAACTGTATGTGCGCTTATGAAATGAATTACAATGAAATCACATTTCCTATTCGAATTCTACAAAGACAATTATTCCCTTTGACTATTTGTTCACCCAATGTGTTTGACATTATGTAAAGAATGAACATTGAAGAACATTAAATGAACAACATTAAGTGACACCCAAATCGGACCCGCAGTAGCTCAGAAACTGGGTTTGGCATTTATTTCTAGTATTATGGTATTGAATTTTGGGACAAGCTGTAGCTCAGTTGGTAGAGCAGTCGGTTTAACAAACAGAGGGTTGAAGACTGACAGGTTGGTGGTTCGAATCCTGCCACTGAGTCTCCATGCCAGTGGAGTGTTGTTGGGTAAGACACTGAACTGATGCTGTGTACATAATGTGTACATAATTTCCTGATTGGACTTATAACAGTATTCAAAACAAGTACCACACGCAGTGGTACTTTGTTCACATTTCTTAGCCTTCTCTGTTGTGTAGGACTTGATGGTAAAATCCCTTGTCAACTGCCTTTAAGACCTTTGCTGCGACACTATGGAGCGGTCAATCGGGCGATGGCATCCTTCGGGTTGTCAAGTGGGCGCCCTCCTTCATCAGTGTTTCGCTGATAGGCCCACGACACCTCCAGAGGGTTCAGCAGCGAGTCCCAGCGTCCCAGGCTCA
>OMKY01009894.1:4219-17475 GCA_900302395.1 Bregmaceros cantori
GCTGGTGCCGTCGATGGAGCAGTGGTGCTTGAAATTTAAAGTAGGAATAAATAGATGAAACATAGACACACTTGCATGTGGTTTGCCCCCGTCTTCCTGCAATATTGAAAATGGCCGTTCATTCTGTTATTATTCTAAATATATGACACAGTGCTTTAAGGCATAATGAAAGCTGAGATCCTCGGCATGTGGATTTCATATTGTTCCGTTTCTGTTCCGGAACATTTGAAGACATTTTTTGTTTCCGTTTCCGCTCCTATAATCCTGTAAATTCTGTAAAATTCTGTTAATTTTCGTTCTTTGAAACGGTTCATAGCCCTGAGTGAAACCCAGAATAAAACAAGCCATTGGACCACATAGGGATCTACTAACCACTAAACAAAAAATAATATGGTAAAGAGATGTCACAAGATCCTCTCAAAAACAATCCTTCAAGGCACAGTGCCAGGTGCAAGGAGAGAAAGACAGAGAAAGCGATGGGAAGATAACATCCAACAGTGGACAAGTTGCAGGCTGAGGGTCACCATGCGAGTGGCCGAGGACAGAGAGAGATGGAGAGAGCTGGTTGCAAAGTCTTCAGTGGCGCCCCAACGGTCAGCCAGACTACGGGAATGATGATGATGATAAAGTTCTGGACAGATTTTCATGATTTTCTTCATGATCTGGATTACAATCCGGATCTAGGAATTTTTTAAATCCCCTAGGCGGAGGTTTGCGTTCTCCGAGTGCTTCTAGTCCTACGGTTACATTTAACTACAATTATTATAGGGACGCGGTGGCAGACTGGTTATAGGGCGCTCTCCCCAGACCACAGGTCGAGCAGTGCCGCGGGTCCTCATTCCCTCTCCGGATTTTCTGCAATATCTCCCCCCCGACTCTTCATCCCAGTTTTCGATTTAATCCTATCACCATGTCTCAAATAAAGAATGAAAAACGAGGGGGATCGGGGGGGCACATGGTGGCCAAGCGGCTAGAGAGCGCGTCCCACAGACCATAGGGCGAGCAGTGCCACAGGTTCAAATCCCCTGTCCGGCCTTTCTGCAATGTCTCCCCCACCGGCTCTTCATCCCAGTTTCCGATTGAATCCTGTCACTTTCACTCTCAATAAAAGAATGAAAAACGGTGCTTGCGGGCAAAAAATAAAGAAGAGAAAAGAAAAAAAAAGTACTATTCCTTTTCTTGGTGTCACAAAACAACCATTGTGCATCCAGCGAGAGGGATGGGTGGGCCGGAGGGGGGGCTGACACATCAGCAACGTCTGCTGGGGCCATCATCTGCCCCGCGCTCTCCGACCCCCAAGCACCCCATCTTTTATCCATTAGCTTCCAGTATGAACATTGTGTGGCACCTCATAGAAGCACATCATTAGCACCCACATCAAAAGGCAGCCGTTCGCTTTCCGTCTCAAACAGCAATGGAACAAGAGGAAGCCACTCCTGGGTATTGATACATTGTAGTTTCCATGTTTGGGCCGGGCACTCAAAGAGAATGGAAGGCATGGGAGAAATGACTTACTACTGAGAGACGGGGAACAGAGCTGATGGACAGGGTGGGTCCGCATCATCTAGGTCGGGGGTGGGCAAACATTTCCACATGAGGTCCACAATGGATTCTAAAGCCACTTCTCTTCCACAAAAAAACCTGAGGCACAGTTCGGCGCATCTCAGGTAAGTTTAGTTCAGATAAAGAAGAATGTGTTTCCACTGTTCTTAACGCAGCCATGAGGGGGTGGTGCCGAATGTATAACTCAATTTGATATGCCAGTGCTCACCCCCACCCCTGCGTATGTGACACCCCTCTCCATTAACGCATAAATTCACAACACTACTGGCTATGTGCTGTGGCCGCTGTATAGCATGAGAGAAGAGAGTAGGGGGGATAAAGGTTGCAGACCACCATTGGTGTCTGCTTTTGTTCTATTGATGCTTTCCAGACTGGGGGTGAGGGAGTGGCACACAGCCCCCCTCTTGTGATTGGCTGGCCGCGTCACCCAGCAAACGTGGCCACGGACGGCCACATTCCAGACCAACACCTGAGTGGGTCCTCAAACCTGGTGTGGCCTGGCCGATTTGCGCTCGTGGAGAAGCGATCTTCTGGGTGGATGTGCATGTGAACTGTGCCGTGCTGCCCTTAAGTAAGCCTGTGGAGAAAAACCTTTAATTTCCTAAAAAAAGGGGCCGTTGCAGGAGTACTTGGACATGCTCCGTTTCTGCCGACCAATCAAAGCCACGGTGAGACGGGCTCTCTACGAGACAAGATGCTTCCTATCCCGTCACGCCTACTGTGCTGTGATTGGATAACTTTGATTTTTCTTTTGTATATAATGCCCCTCCCCCACTACAGACCACGCCCCTTTTCAATCCCATCGACTCCAGACCCAAATGCATATTCAAGCGATGCATGGATGATTTGTTTGGTTTGGCTTGCAAGGCCAGGAGATTGTAAAGTAACAGACACAGTTAAAAGTAGCCTGGCAAGCCAGAACCAATGCATCGTCCACAGACTGCACATCGCTAGACGTTGCAGCGATGTGCGATGCGTGGACGTAACCCCAACAGACACAATTTACGGTGCTAAGTTACAGAAATTGTTTCTTGTTGTTTGCGAGTTGGACAAACACCCATCACGTGTGCAAGTCTCGTACCACAACAAAAAAAAGGACATTGAATAAGTACATCAGTATTCATAAATGAAACCATGAATAAATAATCATTCCATAATCAAACTACTTTCACCTTGAGTCGAAATCGAAGCGTTCCGTCTACTGTTATTCAAGCAGTGCCGTACGATAACAAATGTGTGCTTCAGATGGATGTCCACTTAAATTATTAATATGTCAATTCATTATCATTCAGTAGATGTTTTTACAGCCTCCTGGGAGGACTGGACACGCACCAGGAAAATGCAATTATCTTTTTGTATTTGGCTTGGCTTGTATGTTCCGCGCATCTTTTATTTAAGACAGACACGCCTAAAAAAAAAAAACCCAGCCAGGAATTCAAGTCAGTATACACGGATACGATCATTTTGTAGCCATCAGCCAAAATTTGCAAACACAAACGCGTATACACACAGGCTTCAAGATGCAATAATTTATATCAATTTCACAATGTGATAGGAATTGGTTTGGTTGCTGCAGACTGGTGGGACCCATTCAAATATCTAAAACCCGCTGACACGCCAACGAGTTTGGTATGGGTTGACGCGAGACGTGGGCAGAGTTTGGTGTGGGTGACGCGAGACGAGGCGGAGTTTGGTATGGGTGACACGAGACGGGGGCGGAGTTTGGTATGGGCGAGACGTGGGTGGAGTTTGGTATGGGTGGCGTAAGCCATGGGCGGAGTTTAGTATGGGCGAGGTGAGAGGTGGGCAGAGTTTGGTATGGATAGCACCAGACATGGGCGTTTGGTATGGATGATGCAAGATGTGGGTGGAGTTTAGTATGGGCAACACGACACATGGGCGGAGTTTGGTATGGGTGACGATTTGATTGACACTTTTTTCACACGTTTTGCGACCCTGGTTTCACCAGACCCATTGTTCGTTCTAATCACGTGCGATGCAGGGGCAATTCGGACGATGAGACAGTTTGGAATCTTTGGGCTGACTCTGTGGCACAGTGGGTCTTTTCATGCATCATGAGAAGATTTACGCATGTCAGTGTCCGAAATGGCCTTAAACTTGCCAGAATTTTCTAAGCGTTTTCAGGCATTCAAGATGATGAAGAAAACCTATACCGGCAGAGGGAAATAATCATCAGTGAAATTCAATACACCTCATAATACTCTCCAGGTGCCTAATATAGCAGTAGCTGTAATTACATCAGGTTTGAACTTTCCATTTCATAATCTCCCCCAGGCATGTTGTCAGACTGTTGTTCTTTCTAGTTACTATTTGTGGCTTCAGATGACAGAAAGTAACACATGCAGAAATAGCAAAAGTACCAATTTTCTTACTTGAGTAAGAGTAAAATACATTTGTGAAAAAAACAACTCGAGTACGACTACAAAGTACTGATCCAGAAGTCTACTCGAGTAGAGTAAAAAAGTACAGGCTCAGAAACATACTCAGAAAGTATTTTTGAAAGTAAAAAGTACAGGCTCTAAAATGTACTCAAAAGTATTTTTGGAAGTATAAAGTACAAAGTAAAAAAATTAATTTGTATATATAACGCTAGGTTTACAAAAACCTAGCATAACTGACTTAACTTAAGGCAACACTTATTGGCCGTCTCCCATAATACAGGCTCATGTGCACTCTTGTCATTCTATACTCTTTGGTATTACCACCGCCTACTGGCTCATTCACACGTTACATATCCCGACCGCCATCGGTGCGCAAAAAAAAATTAATGAGCCTGTTTTGAGAAAAGTAAGGAGTAGAAGTACCAGTATTTCTGTTAAAAATCTACTGAGTACAAGTCATCCAGGGCTTGAAAACTAAATTATTTTTAAAACGTTCCATTCTGAACGGTTCAGGCAGGCCTATGTTTAACATTTTCATTCTCATTTTCCACCGTTCTGCCACAAATATTGGTCTTGAATGGTTCAGAACGCAAAACTCTAGTTCGTTCTTAAAGTTCCTCATATTGTGCAATGTTGAGTTATTGTTCATAGAAAAAAATATTTGATGGACTTTCAAACTTCTGTGCAATGAGCAAACCGGCTTTAAAACGCCATTAAATTCCGCTCATTTGGGGTTTTCGCTTTCGTTCCTTGAACCGGTTCGGAGCCCTGAAGTCATCAGATTAAAAAAGTACTTCCAAAAGTACAGATACATGAAAAAAACGACTTAACACATGCAGAGAGAGAGAGAGAGAGAGAGAGAGAGAGAGAGATACAATTTCCTTTCGGCCCAGTTGATATCTAAAATCAGCATCGTAATCTGGAAATGTATGTTTGCCGTGCTTATTGTCTGGCCGGTGTGGACCATACGCTGCGTGACTGTGTGTTTGCGTGTCCGTGTGAAAGACAGCATTTCCGTAGCCTCCAGTGGTCCATTTCCTAACACATTCTCCCATCTCAATGCAAATCAATAGAGCCAGGCATATACACTTTCTCTTACGCCTCTAACCCCCAACGCCTCTAAATCGGGATGTTTCTACTTGCAAGAAGGTACTCTCATCGACCGTGCATCAGATTAATCCCGGATATTAAATACATTAGGGAGAAAAAAAATAAAACAAAATCACTTTGTCTCTGTCAGATGGACTCCAGATGGGCTTTTGGAGATGAAAGTGAAGGGGTTGCACATTTTTCATATTTTGATAAGGTTTTAGGCAAAAAGACTTGGCGCCATGAACTAGATTCATATGGCTTGCTTCGGTACGGCATCTGTTTTCCCAGGCGTAAAAGCAATATTTAAAAATAAAAAGTAATAGTAAATATTCAACTTTGAATTAAATTGTCAATATATGCATTTAGTTACTGCCTAGACATATTGAAAACTAGTCTACTTTGAACTAGAAGCACTCAGAGAATGCAAACCTGCGGCGTAGTGGTATGAAAAAAATAGTACTTTTAGTGCTAGCAGTATATGGCAACCCATTATCAATGCAAGTGCTAGAGTAGCGCGATTGCGATTGTTGCCACCGGCGAACATGTGATCATGTGACCACGGTAAGCGCCCAGCGATCTATCGGTAGGTTGGTGATTAAGTAGGATTATGTTACTTATAGGCTACAGAAATGCACCAAAATTTAATCACTTCTTCCATTTGTCATTTCCAATAACTCTACAATATTTCATCCAGATCTGTGTTTTGACAAATATTTTAGGTAACTTGAATGGAACCTGAATGGAAATGTAGCGAACACACCCTCGTCCCGTCCGGAATGCAGTCGATGGTCAGTTCTCGTCCAACAGCAGCCAAGCAAGACGGCGTCTTTTCATCTCGTCGGATTGCAATAACCTAGGTTCCATTTGGGGAAATGAAAGAAATGTAACTTGCGGACTTCCCAAACTCGACCAGTCTCAACAATCACGTTCAAACCTTTTTGTCCTTACAAAAAAAGTTTAAATACTGTGAATTTGTGATTTCTCTGTTAATCGTATTAACTGTAAATCATATTGTATTTAATTATTGAGGAAAGAGTAGTATAGGACAGACTTGAAGACATACTTGCACTGCCTGGTATGATATTTAGCAGATACTTTTAATGAGGTCTATTTGTTGAACCATTGCCAGATTGGGTCTAATTGACAGGTTGGGTGTGTTGACTGCTCTATATACGGCTAATTACTGGGCTAGAGCTGTGTATTTCCAGACAGATTTCATGTTTTTTTTTATTCATTTTTCTCATAAAATGTGGAAATGAAGTCATCACAAGTAATTGCTGTGCACCACTGACAGCAGGATAATGATGAATAATATATGTTTACTGTGGTACTATTTGTGAGTTGTTGCAGCTTGTAGTTGGTGTGCATGACATATTGGTATTATGCACAAGGCATGACATATACTGTACACACACCCACACAGGTCACTATCTAGTTTTAACATCACTCTGGATCACATATGTGGGCCATATAGATGAGTTTGACGGGTATTTCCGGTTACATTTGGACTCTGAACGTCACGTCCGGTGCCATTTATTTGCTGTCTTTGGCTTTTTTTTTTATTTTTTAAAACTTGCGGTGTGCTATTCCACACTCAAATGCTCTCGTGCGGGATCTGTGACCCACAAACGCATGATTTAATAATCAGTGCAACCCGTTCCATTTTCGTATTCTTTTTGGAATTACTAGTAGAAGCAGCCAGCCTATTGGTCCAGAAGAACATGTGAACACTCGGTGAGTAACTTTAAGTCGGATTTTGACTATTTCATCAATATTTATACAAAAAGGTTAACGAAGCAAGGGGGGTGATGTGTAACTGGTCACAGACCGACATCTAGTGGTCGGATTTTGAACTTGTGTGGGTTTTGTGTGCTCTGACCTCGGCCCAGTACCAGAGTTGACATAGGCAACAATAAGGCACCGGAAGTGACCTTAAGAACGGCGGGACAAAATGACTCTGCCCATTCTTTCGCACGTAAACCCGCCACGTGCAACCTATAGGGCGGTTGCACTTGGCGTCAACCTTGACGGCGGCAGACATTTTGCTGGTATCAAGTATGGTGTGGTAAAGTATGAAAAATAGGGATTTCGGAACATAAGGGTGTAGCCACCATAGACCTCTCTGGAATAATGGACATAGACCTCTCTCTGAAATAATGGACATAGACCTCTCTCTGAAATAATGGGCATAGACCTCTCTCTGAAATAATGGACATAGACCTCTCTCTGGAATAATGGACATAGACCTCTCTCTGAAATAATGGGCATAGACCTCTCTCTGGAATAATGGACATAGACCTCTCTCTGGAATAATGGACATAGACCTTCTCTGGAATAATGGACATAGACCTCTCTCTGGAATAATGGACATAGACCTTCTCTGGAATAATGGACATAGACCTCTGTCTGAAGTAATGGATTATAAACACACGTTGACTGATGGGTGGTGGCCGCAAGAGCCTTGGCCCCCGATGCCGTATGGTTTCAGGTCTGTAGCGATGCCATCCACCTCATTGCAAATGTCAGACAGACGGACGGCGGATTGATGGAAGCCAGCAGAGTGTAACCACTCGTCAGCTGCTCGATCCATCATACATGGGACGCCATACGTTCGCACGCGTGTGCGCGATGTCACCGGAGGCCTCGCCGTGAGCCGACTTTCAATGGGGCTGGCGACACACCTCAGAGACACCAGACACACCTCAGCGACGTCAGACACACCCTCCAGCTGTCTGCCTAGATGTACAACTTGTAACTCGTACAACAGTTTTGGTTGAGAAACATTCTTTATTCTATGATAAACCGAAAACGAAAATGGTACGGACATGTCACGAGATCCTAAGGACTCTCAAAAACAATCATTCAAGGCACAGTGGCAGGTGGAAGTGGAGAAAATGGCTCCCCTCATCGACATAAGTATGCTGTTGGTCTGCTTCGCCACTCTCTCGTCCCCCTTCACACTAACCTTGTCAATGAAATGGTAAAAATGTCATGATAAGCTTCCATAACTTTCTCAACAACTTTGTTCACAGACAAACAAACCAACAATCAGATCAACAAACTTAAGTGACCGAAAACATAACCTCCTTAACATTCCATACATACTCCCCCCATGTGCACCACTCGAGAGACTTTGAGGGTCATAAAACAATGGAGAAGGGTGGGCACAGTGTTTATTATTCTCATTACAAAACAACGGCAAATCAATTCCATGAAAACAAATTATTTCCAATCCCCATCTTTGGTTATGCTCTCAGATCCCCCACGGACGGAGGCGCCAAGGTCCTGCGAAGGACGCCAGAGCCGCCACCGCAGGCTCTGTCGTGTCTGATTGACTGATAATCAATTACAGTGTTTGGGACCCCTGGGGCCGCTGTGAGGGGAGATAGGACCGCCGCACGATGATGCGTATCACCGGGGTTGGGCGCTAACGGATTACAAACAATAGTAACTGTAGTCGCTTAAAATATGTACTCAGGATTACAGTTACATTTGTCTGGAATAGAGTATCCACTTCTGCACTTGTTCACTTTCACACTCGTGTTGCCCTGTGGCGCAGCGGGTTGAAACCGCTGTTCAAGCCCAATAAATACTGTTGTTACTGTGACTTGGATTACAGCACACGCTGTGCCGTGAGATCGCTTACCCTCACTGTTATATAATGCATGTCCATTCATCCCCGCTCTCTCATCCTCTTAAACACTAGCCTGGCAAGCCAGAACCAACGCATCGTCCACGTAACGCACGCAACTAGAACGAACATTGGGTCTGGTGTGACAACGGCGTTTCTTGGTCAGGCAATGTACCAAACTCCGCCCATATCTCGCCTCGCAGAGAGAACCAAAGCAAGGTCGCTCTGATATCTCGGCTTTCAAACACCCGATAATCTGATTTGGTGATTCGCTCGAGACCAGACCCAATGTTCGTTCTAGACACGTGCAATGTGTGGACGATTAGTTGGTTCTGGCTTGCCAGGCTACCTAAACAAAGCTTGTAAGTGACGCTCAAGTTATGTTCATCTTATAAAATGAATAACTAATTTTAGTTTGTGCAATTTATTTCCATCTAACTCCAGAGTACTAGTTGCAAGGTATTTATTAAAATACAAGAAGACATTATTGGTATTGCAATAATTGGCAGCAATGTGGCTATAATGTAGCATGCATTGGGTCTGGTAAAACCAGGGTTGGAAAACGTAAAAAAAAAAAAACCTGTGTTAATCAAATGGTGTCATCCAGTCACAGGACAGTAGGTGGGACAAGCGCCGTGATCGGCGTGACAACCAAGCTCTGACCACGTCTCGCGTCGCTCGTACAAACTCCACCTGCGTAGCCCGTACAAACTCCTCCCACATTTTGCACAGCCCGTACAAACTCCCCGTTTCCGCAATCCGATTGGTCGCTTGGTTCCGTACCGACGGCGAGCCTGATTTTCCCAGACCCAATGCAAGCGTCTAGCAATGTGCGATGCGTGGACGACGCGTTGGTTCTGGCTTGCCAGGCTAGCTATAATGTGGCATTATAGCCACATTGCCGCCAGCTGCACAGCACCAGTGAGCTAAGATTTGCGAAATGCGTAGATTCCAACAACTTTGTATTGCATATCTCTGCTCCTCTCCTCCCCCAGCGCTGCACAGATTTAAACGACATGTCTGCCATTTATTGTTCATATGTTTGTGGGAATACGGAGATGAAGATTTATTAATCCTGATTACCCTAGAGGAGGGCTATTCAACTTGGGGGGCCACAGTCTAAATCCGGAAATTTCTGGCCCACGGAGGAATTCTGGGAAAGTATTAAAAAAAAATTGTAATAATAATTTTTGGCCAAATATGTTTTATCTCTCTGAGATGCTGTTCTTTATCTCACCAGAAGCACTGGAAATTTGTTGTTGAGGGTTGAGGCTAACTGAGGGTGTATTCAAACCGCATTTTGAATTTGTCGCAGGTTTGTTACTGGATGCAGTGCGGGTTGTTTCCTGAAATACCTTTGGCGCGGATGCCTTCAAACCTCCAGTTAAACAACCAAGATACATTTGTCAACAAGGTCACGTGTCTGCTGCAGTCGCTCGCTGATTGGGCATATCTTCCACCATTCAGGTGGGGGGACAGATCGGAAACTGTATCAGAGCAGCCGCGGGAAACGTTCTCTCTCATGTGAGAGAGAACTCGTTGAGTGAACTTTCCCCCCCTGCCGCATCACTGAATTCACGCAGGCAGGCTCGGTCAAAAACAAACATGATGTTGGGCCTTACCCGAGTCTTTAGTCTTTAGGGTGGGCGTCGAGGGCGTGCGCCAACCCGTCGCCGGTGCAGACCCCACCCGACAAGTCCCCTGGACCAAGGACATCAGCAGTTTGTGCGCAGAGCCGACGCTGCGGGCCCCGCTCGGCTCGTCTGCGAGTTGCTTTGGGCTGGGAAAAGGGGTCCTTGGGATGAAAAAGGTTGGGAACCCCTGCCCTAGAGGCCTATAGCAAAAAGCACGGAGACCTGCGCAAATAGTTTTTCTGGCTGGCTCCTCAGCGGAGGTGGGAGTGTGAATTCATACTGTAGCCACATGTTCCTTTGTTACTTGACGTTTGGCAGCAGGTCGTAGGCTTCTTTCAACTTTGCCTCCCGTGTGCTGCCAGTGAAAATATATTCAGCTTCCAGTGCGTAGCCGTCATGTCTAGCCGGTCTAATCCATTCTGTACAGTCCCACTGGGGGGTCCCAATATAGATACAGCCGTATGTGTGTGTTAATGGATTCATTATTTGAATAATGTTACTCTGCTGCCAATAAAGGAAGGATTTATGTAGTCTTTTAGTTTGTTGTTGGATTACCACTAGTGGACGGCGCTAGGTGCTCGGTTGAAAGTTGAAAGTCAACTCATTGTTGTGTGGGCTATTTTTGATCAGGGCTTTGAACCGGTTCAAGGAACGAAAACGAAAACCGAAAACGAACAGAATTTTATGAAATTTTGTGAGGAGTGGAAACTGAAACGAAAAAGGTTTTCTTCAACTGTTCCGGAACAGAAACAAAACATTATTTAATCCACAAAACTGGTTAAATTTTTTTTTTCTCTATACATTTTAACATATTCCATGTCTGGGAGACTATTTCCGGTTGTGCATCCATCCAACTTTCACTGTCAGTCGTCAAGCCCCATGCATCTGGGGACAGACGAGGAAGTGAATGTAATGGCGTTTTAAACCCGGTTTCACGTTAATACTGTTGCACTGAAGTTTGAAAGTCCACCAAATATATTTTGTATAAAATATATCTAAACTTAACATTGCACAATATAAGGAACTTTAAGAATGATATTTTTCTGCCGGAACGGTTCCCAGAACGAAAACGTTAAATCCAGGCCTGCCTGAACCGTTCGGAATGGAACTTTTTAAAAATAATTCCGTTTTCAAGCCCTGTTTTTGATCTTGTCTATTTAGTGGAACAGCAGACACCTATTGTGTTATTTTAAAGCGGATGGTGGTAACTTGGGCTGTGCTGTTTCGCAGGCAATATGAGTCTCTATTCTCTAGTCATTGTCCGTGACGAGCTTGAAGTATAAGAAGTAAAAGTACTCATCTCCGGGGTCTGGTTCGGGATCGGTGAGCCGAGTCCAGAGGCGGAAGTGGAGATGCAGGTTTCTGTAGCAGTGAAGAGGAAGCTCCGGTTAACCCCGATGACTGCTACACACGGAGTAATCTATTCTAACTAATCTGAGGGCGAAAGAGGAGTGTAGAGAGAGAGAGAAAGATCAAACTATACAAAATCATAAACTGCTCCCTCGGTTCTCACCACCGAGAGAAGATCAGGACGTCGCGTTGACTCAGTGCCCGAAGCCCGCTTATGAAGGGGAGAGCAGCCTATCATGGAGCCGCTCCGGAGTTGAGTGCGACGTGCCGCAGCTGTGTTCGTGCGATCCACGAACGAACCCGGCGCCTGGGTGCCGCTCGTGGACGAGCGGCTCATGACAACAATGAGGCAACAGCATTGAGTAATGGTCAGGATCTCAACCTATTGACCCTAAACAGAACAATACTCAAAGAGCAAAACAAACTGTCACGGGTCAAGAACAAACAATTTAGAAACCCAGAGAGGAGGGAGGGTTTAAGAACCCTTTATTAACAACTCAAAAGTTTTATTCTTCAGATTATATTCAGACCCTTTAGGGGTCGACGTGGAGTGAACAGGAACGATCTAATAATCGTCCATGGCTTCGTCGTCAGAAACAGTACACATCTCATGATCAGTGTCCACCGGGGCTGGACCAGGTACGGGTGGAGGCTCCTGGGTGTCACTCTGTAGTAGGGAAAGATTGGAGCCAGGTCAGCACAATGTCAGGAGCAGAACAGGTCTCGTCAACGTATTGAATTGAAGCAATACGCGTTTAACAGCAGAACGGATATCTAGCGAGACTTCGTCAGCATATAGAGCTGAGACATGACGTGCTCAGTCAGGTAGACTGACTTGAACTGCGACTTTGGGCCGCATCTCTCCGGGGTCGGATGCAGCTTTAAATAGGGGCGGACTGTTGATTATAGACAAAGAAATTGAACTCTTCAGTTGTAACATCATCCTCACATCTCTGTGTACATAACAGGTGTAACAGGGGTTATTTAACAAAAAAATCCAATTTGATTTTTTTTATTGAAAGGACTCCAAACCCAAACGCATGATTTGTTTGGTTTTGGCTCGCCGAAACAGAACTATAGACGAGTTTACCCACGATATACAGGGGGCTGCCATTTTGTCCCGTCGGGTGAAACACACTTCCGGTGTCTGTATGAGTTCCATTTAATCTTGTTGTAGTGGACCGCGGTGGCTCACAAAAACCACACAAAACGCTCACCAATTAAAACCACATGTGACCACCGAGTGGTCACATGTTCTTCTGGACCAATAGGCTGGCTGCTTCTACTAGTCATTCCAAAAGGAATGAGACAATGGAACGAGTTGAACTGATTATTAAATCATGCGTTTGTGGGTCACAGATCCGCACAATGACATCTGGGTGAGAAATAGCACACCGCAAATTACCACCACAATTTTTAAATAACCCTGTAGGTGTTTGCTCTCACCGAATAAACATGATAGAAAAATAGCCAAATACACCGCAAGTAAATGACACCGGAAGTGACGTTCAGAGACCGGAAGTACCCCCCGAACGCGTCTATAGGAGCCTGGAGGTTCAGGAGTCAGGTCATTCAGGTCACAAA
>OMKY01009942.1:1922-12422 GCA_900302395.1 Bregmaceros cantori
ATATTAATTCCGATTTTTTTTCCAACACCCCCGTCGCCCCTTGGTCGCGGGTCGGGAGGGGCGGGCTTTGGCCATGACGCCTAAATCGTCCGGACTCAGAGACAAGTCTGTTGTTGATGTAATAATTTAATTCACAGGAAAGGAAACTCCTTCTCGCCCCCTAGTGGCGTATTCAATGATCAGATGCTCCCAAACTTTAAAAATAGATTAGCGGCGGTATTTTTTATAACGCCCGATAATAATTGTATATTAATGCAATGCGTTAACGTGCCCAGCACTAATATATATATACATATATATAGATTGCACATACATCTGGGGATGCTGGTCCTTCATTCACCCTGAGTGAATGTAGGCTTGGCCAGGAGGAATCGATGTCATCAGGTGGCATCCATCGTTCACTGGCTGTTTCGACCCTGAACCACAACAGCCTCCCGGTGGTGGGTCGGCAGTGGTGGCCAAGTCACTGCCCATTTCCTCTTCCCGGCTTCCAGCTAACCTCCTCCCTCCTACTCCATAACCAGCATGAGGCTTTTTCCGCTGCCTCCCCCATGCTGCGAGCTGCCAGCTTACTTTCCCTCCCTCCTCGTCCAATGCCTGTGAACATTCTCCACACCGACTGGACAGGGACAGCCAACCTCGACTGGGAACGACCACGACTGCCCTTCTCCCTACACTCGTGCAGAAGGTCTTGATACTTTGAGTTTTGCCTTTCAAATGCCAGTTCACATCCCTCTTCTCATGGAACAGTAAGTTCAATGAGCATGATCTTCTTTGCTTCTTCCGCACCACATCTGGCCTCAGGGATGTATGGACAAACTGTGGGAACTTCAACCTTCCCCCCAGGTCAACTTTCATTTCCCAGGAATGGGCCTTTTGCCGCAGAATGGGTTTCGCTGTGACTGTGGATTGTGGCTTTTTCCCTTCCCTTACAAACTGAATTGATGCTGCCTTTGGCGTTTCTTCTTCTTTGCCTGCTCCAAGGTGTTGGCAAGTGTCATGAGCACCTTGTCATGGTGCCATCTGTACCGTCCTTGGGCAAGTGCAGTTTTACACCCAGACAGGATATGCGCCATGGTTCCTTTGTCCCTGCAAAGCTTGCACAGTGGGCTCTCAATTGGTGTGAAGGAATTGAAATACTACTAGTAGATGCTAGCCACTCATTCGACAAACATTTTAGGTAACATGAATGGAACCTGAATGGAAATGTAGCAAACACACCCTCGTCCCGCCCAGAATGCAGTCGATGTTGTTATCGTCCAGCAGCAGCCATGAAGACGGCGTCTTTCTGTCTCGTCGGATTGCGGTAAGGTTCCATTTGGGGAAATGAAAGAAATGTTACTTGCACGATGCGCGATGATGCTCCACAAACTTTAACGCAGCAATTTCCAGGCATGTCGGCGTTTAGCAGTGCTTGCGCCCGTGCGCGTGCAGGAATGTAAACAACTACGCGTGTATTCATGCAACTCCGCCTGACAGGAGGTGGTGCTACTCCACTCGTGGCAGCAGGCTTGCACGAGTGACGTCACAATCTCGTTCCCAATTCCCTCGCCCTCTTGCTCTCAGAATTTTGTTCTCACGTGCTTTTGTTGACAAAACTTGGTTCTCTTAAAAAAAATGACCAGACCCAAGGTTCGTTCTAGTCACGTGCGATGCGTTGGTCCTGGCTTGGCATATTCTGTGTTGGCCGACACAGGGCATATTCGGCTAATATTTACAAAATGTACGAATCCCTGCCGCTCAGAGGTCGTCCCATCAAATGATGAGAAATTGGTTTAGTTGGAGGCCCTGGTTGAGGCTAACTGACTAGCACACGCAGCAGCATGATGGATGGCTGATTAGTAAGGCAAGCGTTTAGTAATAGTTCATTAGTGACAGCAACTCATTAAGATTAGATTAATGATGTGTTTAAGGCTGGGGGGGGATTAGATTAGACTTAATTCTTCACACTGTGGTTAATTATGAGAATAATGGAACAAGGGGAAGTCTGCAGTGTGTGCATATGTATGTGTACACTGTGCAGTGGTGTGTGTGTGTGTGTGTTGTACCAGGCTGGACAACTGTCACACATACACACACACACACACACACACACACCACATGACAATATCAATACGGAGAGCTGTAGGTTATGTTATGCCAGGAATAGTTAATCAAATATATTGTGGTCACACCTGTCTGTGTGCGTTTGTGTGTGCATGTGTTTGCCTGTGTGTTTGTCTGCCTGTGTGTTTGTGTGCTAGTGGTGGGGGTGCTCTGTTATGGCTCTTGGTGCCTATGTGTGCATGGGATATTTTGTCTCCATCCCCGCGTCTATGCTTGTGCGAGTATCTCAGTCAGGATTAATTGTTGGTCTTGACGGTCTCGAGAGAAACCGAGAGAACAATCACGATGCCATTTCTCATTTCCCTGCAAAGGAGCAGGGGGAGAGCGAGATGCAGTGGAAGAGAGAGAGAGAACAAAAGAAATATGCCTTAATTTATTTATTGAGGAGAGAGGCAGGGGATTGGAAGGGGAGGGGGGGGTGGTGAGACAGGTCATTCAAAAGCATCAGTCATTTAGGGGTTAGCATTCCCTTTCCTGTCTTTACCTTCATTATTTTCTTCCTTTCGCCTCCATTCTGTCCATATCCCTCTTGCCTCTGTCCCTTTATATCCTTCTCTCTCTCTCTCTCTCTCTCTCTCTCTGATGAGTGGAACACATTAAATGATGAACAACTGCACAGCCATTCTGTGTAGGTGGTGTTTTGTCGTGTAATTATTTAGGTCAGTGTTAACAAGCACACTTAGGATGCACACGCATTTGGCTGTGTGTGTGGGTGTGCGTGTTCTTTCCAGTAATATCTCCCAGGACCACACTCTCTCCCCCCTCCCTGAGGATACAGAGGGCCCTGTGGATATGTGGTGTACCAGCCAGCGAGGACCCAGACGGTATCCATTAGTAAGTAAACCAGCCCATCCCAGCCTGGGGCACTGTTCTCGTAGCCCACACATGTGGATGCTGCAATCGTGCTCTACAGCATAAATTACTCTCGATTTGCTGATTGCATAACATCAAAATCACATAGAGACTGAGATTTCAAATCTGCATGGAGGTAATAGTGGGGTAAAAAAAAAAAAATTTGAATGGATTTGGGTACTTTGTTTACTCGGCTCATGCCTCAGATGCTTTCGAACAGGGTTAATGGTTCTTCTCTCCGAAAGCTTTTTTTGGAAGTTCTGCGGTTCCGACATGGTAAATTTGCTCCTGACACAGAAGCGCCGCCATTCCGACATGGAAGGGCCGCGGTTTGCGGCATGCTGGAAAGGTCGTTCCTAACACTAACCCATATCGGGATGCCGGCGTCCCCTGACCGAATGCCGGCTAATCGAAATGCCGGCACTGACATCCAGTGGGGAGGATGGTTGCAGTTCCGATGCATTGCGGCAGATGATCGGAGTGGAGAAACACCGAAAGGGAGGGTGCCACTCTTCGAACAGAGCCCGACTTGAGTGGTCACTGATTGGTGCAAGCTTTTAATTAATGTGCTGATCCGTGATGTGCTGGGGTCTTAAGAGGCCGGTAAGAGGATAGACATGCTGGCCTCCATGGGGTTTGACACGCGGTAATAATAAAGGTAAAGATACTTTATTTAGTCACACGTACATACATGTACAATGAAATTCATCCTCCGCATTTAACCCATCCATGAGGAACGGCGGGCAGCCGCAATGCAGCGCCCGGGGCCCAAATCCAGATTCTGAGCCAGTGTCTTGGCCAGGGGCACTGAAAGGAGCTGGTTAACTAGAACATGTTTTTGATGGTGGGGGAAACCGGAGTGCCCGGAGGAATCCCACGCAGACGCGGGGAGAACCTCCGCACAGAAAGGACCGGTCCGGGATGGGATTCGAACCCAGGACCTTCTAGCCGTGAGGCAGCGGTGCTAACCATAGCACCATCCGTGCTGACAGACACACACACATGCACATATAAAAATGAAAAGAATACAAATAAAAGAAAAAGCAATGCAGTTACACACATGCACTTTTCCTTTCTCCTCAAACATGAACAACTGGGCATCAGGCCCTCTGCGTGTCCAGATAATCCAGTCCCTCCCTACCTCTACATGATTGTCCTGCTACACGGCCGTGCTTTGTTGTCTGTCGCTCCTAAATCCCCATCCCCTGCCAGGGGAGTCAATGTCTCTTCCTCCATTAAATGAGTTCACACATTGACAACTTTTAAATTGACTCAAGTCTAATTGTAAAAGTCAAATGACATACTTATCAATGAGGCCACTATTTTTACCCCCTTTTTCTTTCTCATCCCTTAAAGGAGTTTGGACATTTTAAAGCAACAATTATGCAGTGGGCTTAGCATGTTGCAGAAAAGGTAGCAATTTCTGAAACTTTTCTGCAACTTTCTGTGGGCTAGCATGGCTTAAAGAGAGATGACATTCTGACATCGTTGGCTGATGACTTCTGGGCACATCGTATTGGCTCTTCTGGCAGAGAGGCCAGACTTCCAGACTAATACAGGTACCAAAATATAAAAAATATATTTCATTGACCAATAAGTTATGGAGCCAGTGGAGGTAGCTTCTTCTAATTTGTTCAACATTGTTGACGATGTATTCACCGAGCAAAGGGAAAAACTAAAATAAACGGGACAGTATCATAGATAATTGGCAATATGACCCCTCAAACAGCAACACATTACTTGTGAACCTCTCTAATGCCAACCTGATATAATATAGTGCCATTTAACTACTAATGCTGTAATCCTATTTTTAGGATTGCACTAACAGCTCATGACATGTCATTCAAAATGTCGTCTATACAGTAAAATTGGCAGTTTGCCGTCTATTTTGCAAGTCCATTTGTGTGTGTTGTGGTCTGTAATGTTTGCAGACCTCAAACGTTATTGTGATAATGCACAAAAAACGTGCGTGTACATAACTTTCGCGCCTGACAGTAGTGCTGATTCAGCTACGGTTTGAGAAGATGGTAAAAGTTAAATAGTGCAATAACACTAAAAGCGATTCAGTAAAAGTTGAACAGTTGGCACGTTTATTGTTTCACACAAAACAATGGCACAGGATGCCAATAAACTGCTATCAAATAAACACTAAATCTTTTTTTTTTTCAGAATGAATGTGTGTCAATGTGACTGTATTTGTCTGTAACACATTCTTCGAAAACCTCAATTCAGTGTGCACAAGCACTAATCCTAGTTCTTAAATTGGGTAGTTTTAAGATCAGAATTTAGTACTGAAAAAATGCTTGAGTGAACGTTTTTTTTTAAATGTATCTATTGAAGCTCACCGTAGATTTTAGCAACACTTGGTGACACAGAGTTTTTGCTTGTCCTAGATAGGAAATATTATCTAGATATTATGTATCTGTTGTCTGGCAATGCTATAATGTATGAAGAAAGCTCCAGAAATGCCCCATTTAGCTGGGAACTTAATTCCTTGCTTGGAGCCCACACTCCAATATGCTTGGAAAACGACCTGGCAAGGCCCTCAAATGCCCTTTACATTTTGTCCGGAACTTTACAAGACTTGGTCTGATCTGTTTCCATCTGAATAAACCAGATTACTTTTTTGTCTTAGCTGAAGGTAATCCCTAGCCTGGCATGCCAGACCTGACCGGGCATGCATGTCTGTCGACTATGCTCGGTCAGTGGGTCTAATTATTTTTTTTGAATCAAAATCATTGACTGTATATAAAAATGGACGTTGCATTCGCTTCAGCCGGCGTGCCGACTTCCGTGTGCTTCTGCTAGTCGAGTGGGCGGAGTCGACTACCAAAAGCAGGGAGCCTATGGGGTTTACAATAGAAATGTACCAATTTTAGCAGGCCGTTTAACCTATTTAAAAATTGTTTCTAATTGATGTTTTAATGTATATTGTCAGGTTCACTGTGTGAGGGAGGTCATAATTTCACAAACGCGTCAGATTTTGCGTTAATATTTTTTATTTCAGCTCCCATAGGATCACATTCATTCTGACTCTGTCATTGGCGCCCCTAACGGACGCCGGAAGAAGTCCCGTGTGGGATGTATCTCTCTCATATATACTGTATAGCTCTCTTTATCTCTCCTGGTACTGGATATACGGGTACTTTCAACAATGGCAGCGCGCAGTCGGCGGGCACAAAAAAATGTGATGAAAGCAATGGGATGACGTCATGCACGCTGCGTCTACTTTATAGATATTTGACTATATGTTGCTGCACCAATCACAGCCTTCTTGAGGCATGCGTTTGGACTCCCTAGACATATTGAAATCACCCAATCTAAAAAGAAAGAAAAAAATCAATAAAGCATTCTCCAACCTGTCTAAAATGAACTAAATCTAACTGAAACACCATTGTAAATGTGATATATGTACACGATATGCTACAAATGGACTTAGTGTATTATTGAATTGTGTCGTTGCTCTGAATCTTGCCTTTAGGCCAAATTATGTTCCACAGACTGCAGTAAATACCGGCTGGTACTTTATGGTCCGACATAATGCTCCAGGGGGAGCGAAAAAGCTTTTACTGTTTAGATGCTTCCAGTGGGAACTACTCTCTGGGTTGTGCCCTAGTTTTTCTGTGGAGACACACTACTTTCGCCTACGCAAGTCTGTTGTCTTCGGACACACACACACACACACACACACACTGAGGCTGCTATGGGCAAAAAAATCCATTTTCCTTGCTTTATTTAGAAGATGATGTGTAGCCTTATTCTGCGACCACAACAACGGTACGCTTTATTTGAAGGCTAATGTGTAGCTCTTGCCAACTCATATCAGTGACACCACCATGACAGAAATCATAATTTGAGGTTAATGTGGAACTCAGAGTTGCCTCCAGACTGATGCCAATGGGTGGGTGGAGGTACAAATATATATCGAGACAATGCCACACTACCTTTATTTTCTCCCATAAAAACATTTAATAGAACTCTTAATTACAAGCATGTCCAGAGAAAAACATATACACTGCCTTATGTTGCAATTTTTTTGTACTCAATATTTGGTTAAGGGGTGATCTGTCTCCTCCATCACAGTGTGATATGCTGAAGACGCAGCCAGGGATCGATACAGGCTGCTGATATTAAGGAAAAAAAAATAAAGAACACACATTTGTTAAAACATCAAAAACAGACTATTTAAAAGTATGAACAAGGAAAATACTAAAAGAAAAGTGCAATTCACCCCATGGCTCAGAGAGGACAAAATGTACTTCAATTGTGTGTTGTATTTTCCGTTTTTTCCTAGGTGTATTACCTGCTGCTACGTGCCTTTTTAAATTATTATTATTAATTGTGGACAAAACCAAGGAAATGACGACAGCCCCAAATGCCAAACCTATCGTAGATCAGATCCGCTACCTTGGAAGCATGCCCTCCATGTCCGGCGGAACAGAAAAGATGTGATGGCCCGAAAAAGAAATGCACAAAAAAATGTTTGCAACACTAAACAGTCATGAGTCATTTCCCTGAGGATCAATATAAGGATTTTCAACTCTAGCACTAAAACCATTAATCATATTCATCATATTTATTAACAAGTTAAGGTACCATTGTGGCATCTAGTGGCCATAGAGAATTACCAACATGGAGTTGTGGAGGAAATGGATTGGACACACAATGAGAAAACCGGAGACAAACACCACAAGGCATGCACTTGACTGGAACCCCCAAGGAGCAAGACAATCGCAGAGGAACTACAGAAAATGAATATCACTTGGAGAGAAGCAAAGAGGAAAAGTGAGGACCTTGTTCTCTGGAGGGAGACAGTAGTCCTATGCTCTGTGCGGCAAGGCTATGTGTAATGAGAATTAAATCCAATGCGAGTATATACACAAAGTGATCACTTTGACTGAATGAATCGGCTGTACAACCGATTACCGTAGGGCAACCAACTCCTTATATACACTTCCTAGGCACAGACGTTTCCAGTCAGGGTGGCACTTTCCTTGTGACTTCTAATGCAGCAAACTCCCGGTTCGTTTCACACTCGACACATAAGCCACAACTTCCCTTGCACTGCAAACCCAAATACAACCCAAACTTCTGCTGCATTCTGGGGTCAAACCAGCTGAACTCACTGCTGCAACTACCCTTGTGTTGTTCCTGTAGAATTAGAAAAACTGAAATCAAAGGAAAATGAAAATAAAATGAGGGAGTAAAGAAAATTGCTGTTTATCCAATCAAGTGTGTGGTATCCAATGACTTTTTCGGAGAGCCTAAACGGAATTACTGAGATACAAACCACCCAGGCTAGGCCTCATTTAAAACACAACTGTTAAGTCAGTGCCCCCAACATATTTCTAGATAACCGGAAATAAAATTTCCATTGCACATCCCATGCTTTTTGCATGAGCAAGTAGCCAAGTAGAAAGAGAAGTGCTGAATTTTGCAAAATTAATTTTGATCCTTGCACTTTGGTGGAAGGAAACTTGGTGAAAAGGTTAGGTGCAAGCCAGAGATGTTTTCAGGTGCACAACAATGCTTTATTCTGCAACCCTATATTCCTCTGCAAAGATGAAGACAGCACAGATGGAGTAACATTATCTCTTAATTATCTTAATCAAAGTTCACTAAGCTCAAGGGAACAAGGCACGAGGAAATAGAACTCAGAAGTGCAGGAAGCGATGGAAGAGCAAGATGGAAGAACAGTGATGTGATGCCTTTTCAAACACTGTAGCCAGAACTCTCCTCTTAAGTCAGCTGGACACGCTGAACACAGGAACGACACTCTCAAACTTGGCATTGGATACAAATCTACGTAAGCTACAAGCCCGCTGAATGGCTGAACCTCAGATGCAAGAACTGGTAGTCTATGGCGAAACTTGCTACTTACAACTCCAAAAATACTCTCTGAATGTCCCCACTGGACAGAGAAATAGAACTTCTGATGATCCACAAAGAGAGAGAATTGGCACTCCAAATACTTCACAGCATGGGGGATCTTGTGCTGTGGGATGGATGAGGTAAAACTAGGTAAAACTGTGGCAGGCACTTATCCTGTTTCTAAAAGGTTGTTTTAGCCCACATGTCCCACATTCACATTGCCAGATCCCGAAGGACTGCGGCTGTGAAGTCCAAAGAGTACCCCTGTACTTTACCTGCCACCCAGCATGCAAATACCACAACTAGCACAGATTTTCTCGATTGGTTAAAGTGACACAGACTTTAAGCTTCCTCTGAAGATATTCTACTGGGTCCACGTAGGCTTAATTTGAGTGGGGAGCAAGGGGGAGAGTGCTCTGGGTTCTCTGGCACCCTCTGAACTTTATATTAATGTTGTTCTATCTCATCAGGACCACCAAAGGATTAGAGAAAGCATTGGTCAGATGCACATTGCAAAGACAACATCTCCATTGAAGAAAATGGTGTCAAAGGCGGCGGAAACAAGCAGCAATCGCCTATGGATACGCCGGAAAGAAACAAATTGGGCAGCAAGATAAAGCTGCCCAGCTGGTATGTGGTCAGGCTTAGGCTAGAATAAGGGAGTAGGACGCCCCATCATCCAGTGGTGAATGGGGTGTGAAAGGAATGTAGAGGGGCGTAACTGGGACGCCAGGCCCTCTGGAGACGTCGTGGGCTATCAACGAAACATTGTTAAAGCAGGGTGCCCATCTGATGACCTCAAAGAAAGACCTTTCTCCCCATTCACCACTCCACTCTGACCCACACGAGCACCAAACCTACAGCAGGGATTGTAACAGGAAGTCCTGTCAGCTTTAGTTTAATACTTCACTTGGTCATACACCAATGCAATTCTTTCTGTAGAATTAAGTAGTAGTAGTAGTAGAACCTTTATTTTTTTTTTCCAGGCAAAAGTTAGAACAGTATTCTTAGAACAGTTTTCTTATTCAAAGCAGTGGCCTGGTAATCAATCATCATCATGAGTGATTCACATCAACTTTCCCTGCTGGAATGTGAAGATTCCCAAGACTTCTGGTCCCCACATACACCATCCCAGGGAGGACGGAAATCAAAGCCATGCTCCAGAAGTAGTATGAGAAGGCTAACTGTGTTCAAACCAAACGCGCATTGGGCTTCCAGAAAGAATAAATTACATGTTGTAAAGTAAACGGTTAGGAGCTTTAGGAGCGAACTGGGCGTCTTGGGCGAATTGAGCGGCGCGAATTGGGCGTCAGGCGCCTGAATCCGCCTTTGCCGCGCGGCGCATGCCGCATCATGTCATGTGACTTGAGCGAAGCACAGCGAACAGCAGATATGAGTTGCTGCTGACTGGGAAATTTCACCGAGGGGCTACACGGTGGTGTTCGGGAATGGGAGACGCTTGCAAACGGAGGAAGCAGCGAGGGCTCCGTGCCTCCTTTACCCGGAGCTCCCCGTCCCTCCACCTCACGGAGCTCCGAAGGGACGGGACCCCTCACTGGGGGAAGGGAAGCGCGGACGCCGGGAGGAGACGTGCGGCGGAGTCTCCCCCAACCCTCCGCTTTAAATCCCCACTTCCCCCGACAACAAATGTTTTTATTACCAATTAAAAAG
>OMKY01009953.1:4531-17548 GCA_900302395.1 Bregmaceros cantori
TAAGGCACCCTGAAATTGACTGAGCCTGCAAATTGAAGCTTTCTTGTCTGGCCTCGCTCTGTGTTTAATGTTGGCTTGAATCGGTAATGCCAGTTTTGTATGTGTTATGAAACACGTCCCGGACGGCATGAGGCCACCTGTGTGCATCATGTGCTAAGGAGTATGATTAGCCTAGCAAGCCAGACCCAATGCATCGTCCACGAATTGCACATCGCTAAACGCTGAATAGGGCCATGTGCAATTCGTGGACGATGCATTGGGTCTGGCTTGCCAGGCTAGAGTATGATTAGGCTGGAGTTGTGCTGATGGCTCGCTGTAGACCAGTTTACGCGGCAAAAAGAGAACGCTTCACTTTTGACGCGTATGGTCACCGCAGCCTGTGTTAGCCATCGTAGTGGATAGAAGTAACACACTCACCGTTGTAGTCACATGTTCTTCTGGACCAATGGGAAGATGGGATGAAGGAAATGGAGTGGGTTGTACAGATCAGGGCATTGAACCCACATTTTTTCCCAATCGTTTGTTCCGAACAGAAATGGAATTAATAAAGTTTCCGGTTATGAGCTTCACCCAAAAAATTGACGTTCCCGAACCGGTTAGAAACAAAAAAAGATTGTTCCTGGAATGGTTAATTTTGTTCCTGTCAGCTGAAAAACCGAACGGCAGAGCAGCGGACAACTATGGGACAGACCGCGCCGTGTTTCAACAAAAACTTTGAGGAACGAAATAAAACCAGTATTAACTGATTCCATTAAAAAAAAAATGTTCCTGTTCCAGAACATAAAAAAATAACCAGTTTCATTTGTGTTCCCTGGACAATACAAGAAGTTACCCGTTTTCGTTTTTGTTCCTTGAACCGGTTGAAAACCCTGGTGCAGATGATTAAATTATGAGTTTCTGGGGCACAGATCTGCATTGGGTGTGGAATAGCTGAAAAGAAAAAGCTCTAGGTGTTTTTAAACTTTGGCTTGAATTGTTAAAGCCAGTTTTGTACGCGTTTTAAAAGACGTCCCAGACAGCGTCATGTCCCTATTATCCAATGATAGGCCCCCAATCTTCTCTCTGGATGGTGTGACGTCATGTTAGCAGCTTGTGTGTCGTTTCTTTGGGGCGGTGGACAATAAGCATCACTGGCATATCAGCAGAATGACGTCCTGTGGAGACAGAGTCACAAAAAGAGAAGAAGTTAAGCTTGGGGCAGCTCATGGTGCTGCATGTTGGTGGTCTGACCTCCCACTAGTCACGTCAGTTCTTTTTCTCCCGGCACAAGCACCAATTTCCCATTAGATTATACCACAGACTGTATATAAAAATGCACACCGCGTTCATTTTGGTGTCCGTGCCTACTTCCGGGTTGGTATGGGGGGAGCCTAGTCTCCTAAAACTGAGCCTGGATTAAAGATCTTTCCTAATTGATAATGTATATTGCCGGGATAATTATCGGTTAATTGTGTGAGGTGGGGTCATAATTTCACAAATGCGTCAGATTTGGCACGCTGCGTCTACTTCATATACAGTCTATGGATGACGTCATGCACGCTGCGTCTACTTTATATACAGTCTATGGATGACGTCATGCACGCTGCGTCTACTTTATATACAGTCTATGGATGACGTCATGCACGCTGCGTCTACTTTATATACAGTCTATGGTTGATGTCATGCACGCTGCGTCTACTTTATATACAGTCTATGGATGACGTCATGCACGCTGCGTCTACTTTATATGCAATTTATTTAATTTATATGGAGAAGAGAGGGGCATAGGATTGAATTAAGGATATGTGCATTGTAAATAATGTCAGTGAAGCAGACTTTAGGATAGTTTCAACCTTCCCCTTCTGGTCACCATGCAGCCAATCTGGAAGCCATTTGCTGTTTGGTATGTGGTGTTTACTCAGAGTGTGACATGGGGGAGAACCCTAGGGTGCTGTCACCCATAGAATGCCAGGGGACGCCTACACTGGCAAAGGACGTATTGTATTTTCCTATAAGGCCTTTAGGTCTATAATTTCACTTTATATTACCTATATCTAGGGCTGTGCAAAAAAATCAATTTGAAATCGAAATCTGATTATTTTGTTCAGAGCGTTTTGGAAAAAGTGAAATTGTCAAATCAGATTTTCTTTTTAACATTGATAATAATGATTTTACTGGTCTGTTTTCAAGTTATATGGGTGAATAAAATGTAATTGTAAATTGATGTAAATTGATAATTGTTTTAATCCTAAGCCAAAGGGTGAGGTGTCTCTACTTAATTCCAAAAATATACACCATTTGCAAAGTTTGAAATATGAAACTTCTTTTTTTTTATATATTTTGTCTTTTTTTTTATTTCGCAAGAAATTGGAAACAAATCGAAAATCGAGAATTCAAAGACATGAATCGGGATTCAATCTTTTTAGCAAAATCGTATAGCCCTACCTATATATTATTATTTTACTTTATTGTATTTATTACTTGTTTTTTTTTGACAGTGCCACTGTTGTATATTTTTTCTACTATGCTGTTATTTTTTATTGTAGTATGTTTTCAGTGTTATTTTATCTTTTTACTATGTTATATTTACTGTACCAGGGTGTGTACCAAATGTCCGAAGTTAATTTCCAATGTGTTTATGCATGACTGGCCATAAAAGCGATTCTGATAAGGTGTACCGTCAAAGAATGGTTTAACTTTTTTCATACATAAGACACACCGAACTGTAAGGCACACTGTCAATGAATGGTCTATTTCGATGGTCAAAAATACCTTCTATGGGGGCCGAGTGGTAAAAGAGCGTGTTCCCCAAGCCACAGGCCGAGCAGTGCCGTCGGTTCGCATACCGCCTCCGGCTTTTCTGCAATGTGTCCCCCCGACTCTTCATCCCAGTTTCCGATTTAATCATGTCACTATCTCTCTCTGAATAAAGAGTGAAAAATAACTTAAAAGTCTTTCATCGGAAGCTGTAGGAAAGTGTGTAGGGACTGTTATGTCTGTAAAAGGACTACTTAACATTGCTCTAATTTTTCTGTTTGGGTGCCTACTTTTGTTTAAGTAATTATTACACACTGTCTGTTAATCCTATGAAATGTGTTTAACTTTTCAAATGTCACTGTTTGAACTGTAACTGAAAATTGATGACGTGAACAGGCAATTATTCATAAAGAAGAATTCTTGAAAAGGATCAGGCCTGAGCAAACTTTTGCATACTGTATAGACCTGAGTGGGCTCAAAATGCAGGATTTGCCCGGTACGCTAGATGACCAGTCCATGCCTGTCCGTGGGGTATTTTGTACTGAATGAGTGCAGCCCGGCTACACACACACACACACACACACACACACACACCTCTGCTCGCTGCGCAGGGCCACACTCCCAATTCCCACCACAACCCACAAAATGTAAAAAATTGATAACAACAAATTTGACGTGTTTGTGAAATTATGACCCCACCCTCCTCACACAATTAACCAATAATTATCCCAGCAATATACATTAAAACATCAATTGGAAAAGATCTTTAAATAGGTTAAACGGCCTGCTAAAATTGGTATATTTCTATTGTAAATCACATAGGCTCTGTGCTTTTGGTAGTCGTGGGTGGAGTCGACTACCAAAAGCATGCGGAAGTCGGCACGCCGGCTGAAGCGAATGCAAATCCATATATACATACAGTCTATGGTCTAACATTAAGTTCAACTGTCCATCACTACATTTCACTGTCTCACATTAGGCAACCTTCTGTCCCACATTAGGGAGCTGCAAAAAAGGGCCCACATTAGGGCAATCCACCCTAATTGGTCCCCTGAGTGCAACTTATTTTGTGTTGTTTTAATAATTCTCCTTCTCATTTCAACTCCTCATTTCAACTAATTTCACGTCCACAACACAGTAGTATATACCAACCACTTTCACAACAGTAGGGTGGATTGCCCTAATGTGAGCCCTTTTTTGCAGCTCCCTAATGTGGGACAGTAGGTTGCCTAATGTGAGACAGTGACATGTAGTGTTGAACACAGTTGAACTTAATGTTAGACACATTACCATAGTTTGCTTTTACCATAGTTTCACTGACAATTTTGAAACCTTTGCGCTAGCTCCCTGTCCGTTTTAGAATTGACTTCAAAATACTTCTACTGGTTTTCAAAAACAAACTCGCCCCTCCGTACTTAGCTGATCTGCTTGTACCATATCAGCCGTCACGGAACCTGAGGTCCAGCGGCACAGGGCTCTTAGTAGTTCCACGAGTTAACTCCAAATCGCATGGAGAGGTTGCATTTAGCTTCTATGGCCCTCAACTATGGAATGGCCTTCCGTGGAGACTGTCGATGTTTTTAAGAAGAAGCTCAAGACACATCTCTTTGATCTAGCTTATAACTAGGATGTTACCGTCAGCTGTACATCAGCCCACTGTATGTGTTTGTGTGTGTGTCTGTGTGTGTGTCCATGGTTGAGTGTGTGCCAGTTTGTTTGGGTTGGGAGGCTGTGGGTAACGTTGTTCTGTTCGATATTCTGTTTCTGTAAAGCACGTTGTGTTGCTCTGCATGAAAAGTGCTATACAAATAAATAAAGTTTGAGTTTGACTTTCATTCGTGAAGAGAGGAGCCAGAGCCACTAGAGCTTAGGTGTCCCACATTAGGCAGTATCCCACTTTAGGGCAACCCTATATTCCAAGCACTGCCACAACACAGTAGTAATATTAATATCAGTATTCTGTGTTGGTGTGGCGAGTGGACCACTCCCCTAGCAGCTGGTGCTGCTATAAGAGCCCAGTGGGGGACTCGGCCACGCCACAACTTTCTACGCCACTGCACGCACTTTCTCTCATGCACCCCAACAACCCGTGTTGACTATCCGTGGATCCACAACATGGCATTCACCATGTTCCGGCCGGTGCCAACCCTCCACGCCTTCCCGTACCACCATCCCGACATGCTCGCATCGGATGACGAAGAAACCGACGAGGAGAACCGCAGCGGGGAGAGCGACGGCGGCGGCTCGGAGCGGTGCTTTAACGGGGGGTTTTGCGAGGACGCGCAGCGGCTGATGCGCATGATGCCCGGCCCCCGGGGCGCGCCGTCCTCGTCCGTGGGGCTCGAAACGACGGTCGTGATCAAGCAGCGGAACGCGGCGAACGCGCGAGAGCGGGACCGGACCCAGAACGTGAACGGCGCGTTTACGGCGCTGCGAACGCTCATCCCCACGGAGCCGGTGGACCGCAAGCTGTCCAAGATCGAGACGCTACGACTGGCGTCCAGCTACATCTCACACCTGGCCAACGTCCTGCTGCTGCCCGGGGACGGACAGCCGTGTCTGAGCGACCCGGCCCGCAGGCTGGGGGGCGACCCGGGCCGCAGACAGCACCCGAAGACCATCTGCACCTTCTGTCTCAGCAACCAGAGGAAGACGGTATGAGAGTTAATGCACAGCATACTTTAAGATGCCTTTTTAAAGAAACATGTTGATTCAAATAATCAGAAATCAGCCGTTCCACCTCATAATATGTAGAAAGCAGAAGCATCGGCATGTGCTGAAACTACCCTGAATTTATAAATTTAAGCATTTTGAACCCATTACGTTATTTCGTTGATTATTTCATTACAGCGTATCAGTCATCTAAATTCTTGGTTAATTACTTTTGTCTTACTTAAACTAATATTAAAATAATCTTAGCAAATAATCGAATGTGTTTTTGTTTGATTTTAATGTATTTAATTCAGGTTGTTTTCAGGAGATATGAGTTGAACAGCTGCAACATGTAACAAATATATATTTTTTGAGGAATTCGTTGAGTCAAGATTTTCATAAATTCTAAACATTGTTCCTCACTACACTCTACTAACCATCATCACAGTTGGATAGCACTAGTAATGGTCTGCATGTATTCACAGTAACCACGTTTAAAAAGAAGATCAAAGCTATTGCCAAGTAGTGGCAAACTGTAAAGGAAGGGAATTAACCTTCTCACTCCTGATTATCGTGTATTAAACCCAATCTGAAGTCCTTGGATGAGACCTTCTAAAGTATTATTCAGAATCAGAGATAATAACATAATCATGACACACTCTTGACACAATCAGATTACAAATCATTTATACCGTGATATTTTACAGATTTTCTTGATATTCATGTTCAACATATTAATTAAGAAAATGTAAAATTAAATTATGAATAAATATCAATATGTATTTAGTGATTGATAATGTATTAAATTTGTTACAGACTAATGCCAATCAATCAGTGATTTATTATCAGCCAATATATGTACCCCTATTTATTACATTGGAAATATACTGGTTATTATTATTATTAACCCTAACCATGCAAGGCAGGACTTTTAACCTGCTAGGTAATATGGTGTGGTACCATGCACAGTGAGAGACACTATATGAGAAAGTCTGTGTGACAGTCTACGAGACACACTCATGTAAGAGCCAAACAGAAAGTCCAGTGATTTTATTTTCCATTATAAATCAGCTCTGGTGGATATTTGGTTTAGTGATCCCCAGTGGCTTTGGCAAGAATTAGAGAATGTGTGAAAGTTAGCCTGTGGCAGTTTAAACTGTTAATTATTACAATTAGTGACCAAGGACCATTTTCAATTCCCTTGTGTTTTTGTACTGTGGTGGTTTATTTATTTATTTACTAATTTATTTACTTATTTATTTGTTTATTTATTTGTTTATTATCCTATTATACCATATATCAAATGGCAATTAGAGTTGCAATTCAAGTATTTTCAGGCAATAGCATATCCAGATGACTAACACCTATAGTTCAGTTTGGACATTCCGTTTAAAAAAAAAATAAAAATCAAACAATAATTTCAAAGTACCCTATATTCCACAATATGAGGTACGCTGTCGGTCAATGGCCTATTTTAACATTTTTTGTGTTTTAATGAAGTTGTGAAAGCAATACAATACAGTTGCCAAAGCAGCCATGAAAGATTTTATACATTTCTTTTAATAATTCTGCCAATTACTAACCATGTACAGATAACATTGTAGATGAAAGGCATGTCATATCTCTGTGGCTGTGGCTTGATTCTCAGCATACAACATTCAAACATTTTAACCTACTTGTCTCACTGAAAAAAGACATATAAAGCAGACAGTGTTGAGTACAAGTGTGTTGACCATTGGTGTTGTAGGCTGCTAGAAAACGTCTTTACTATATGTTATAAAAACGCTAGGGCTGCTGCACGGTGACGTCACGGTTTGGCGGTGGCAGACATTAAGGTGGTAGCAGTCAGACAAATAGGCATTTTCCGTTTTAAAGTTTTTCTATTATTGATTTATCCATGGTAATATGCTATCAACTGCCAGCAGATGGCAGCCTAACTACGTCTATTGTATTTGCTTGTATACAATGGATGTAAAGTGGTAAGGTATACCACTTACAAGTATACGTATACTTCACCGTACGTGCCACCACCAACATGTCTGCCACGAGCGAGCCGTGACCTCACCGTGCAACAGCCCTATTCAAATATTGTATATGGTATCAATGATATTTTGGAATTGCCTGATCTAGATCTAGAAAAGTAATCCATTATTACGTGCGCTGAGCAGGTTGTTTTCGGTTGAGTTGTTTGGTCAGTCTGTCAGTAGGATAACTGAAGAAGTTGTGCACGAATCTGAATGAAATTTTGTACGGTTGTTGTTGGACATGACAAACGGAACAAGTAATTACATTTTGGTGCCTTTCTGTAGCCTATAAGTAACTTCATAGTTTGTGATGAGCTTACAAACTTTCTCTTACTAGAAAGTAAGTAATACTAGAGTGCTTCTAGTATTACTTTTAAAATGTTAATTCAATTGTGTTGCCGATTACAAGTTTAAATTAGGAACTTTGTAAACTTTGCCCTCTGGTGATGAAGGTAAAAGTATTTTGAAAAAGTATTTTGAAAAAGATTTTTGAGAGGCGTTTAACAGGCCATCAAAAACGCGAACTACACAGTAATATTCATTTCAGTCCATATGGACCTAGCTTGGCAAGCCAGAGCTAACAAATTGTTCACGCATCGCATGCAACTAGACGGTCTTGTGGGTCTGGACCAAACAGACGGACAAATCAGATTGTCGCCCAAATTCGGGGGGTCCGATCACTGCCCCGTTAAGGCAGGGCCTCCATGCCACTTGTCACGCCTACTGCGCTGTGATTTGATAACTTCATTTGATTGACACTTTTTTCCAGAACAGATACTCGTTCTATTTGTAGACAATTTATTTGTTCTGGCTTGCCAGGCTTATACCAGACCAGCTCTACGTTCTTGCCATTCTTTCAGATTTGAAGTCTCCGTGAAGAGGCTGAATCAGAGAATAACATTGAATTGTGTTTTCCAGGTCAAAGCCAAGCGAGACTGCATGAAAATGCACCGGGCCAACGCACTACGAATGAGTCGCCGCTGACGACACCTCCGAGGACTTGTTAGAAGAAGAACTACAACGTTGTTCCTGATACTCCGGGTGCCACACCCGGTGGATGTTTCTTGAGACGACTCTGAGTCGCTTGTCTCGTAGCACGGTGCGGGGCACCGTGCGCTGAGACTGAGTTTTACCAACTCCACAGGAGAACAGCTTAAGCGTTGAAGTATATGATCCGTTAATTCCCCCAGTTCTGATGGTGCTCGGTGCTATAAAACGACTTCATTTTAAACATTTTTATGTTGTATTTCCTTTGTATGGAAACTGGGCTTAGAGCACACACCCACACAAGAAACACAGTGATGGATCAGAATTTCTATTCTGTGAGATGTTCTTGTAACCTAGCTGGGGGCGTGTCCACCTCAAATATAGACGCTATATAGTGCCGACTTGTCTCATGCTGTCTTCTATGGACACCGAGCATCGTCTAATGTACGGGCACTGCGCTGGAACCGTGACTAAGTGAATTACCCATGATGCACTGCACCAGATACGTTACACCACCTGTAACCACATTACATTATGAGGACCCCAAAACCACGAGACAAATATGTGCATTGTTGAATATGTGCAAGATTTCCCCTGGGGTGTCCAGCAAACGCGACAAGCTTCGCGACAAGCTTCGCGACTAGAGCAAGAGAGAGATCAAGAAACAAAGGCCCCATCGATGTAAAGGCCCTTGCTCTCAACCTCCGCATCCGCCACGGCTGTTGACACCCCAGGGTTAATCCACGGGCCGCCGACGGTCAGAATCAGCACTCAAAAGTGTCAGAGGGGGCCCCAGCAGCACGGATAAACACCACAACACTTGTAACACAACAACTCTTGTCTGACCCCACTACCGACCTCCATGACATCACCACCACAAACCTCGCTGACCATCAACAATATGACAAGTAGAACTCACTGTGGGTGAAATGCCCACCCAATGTCCTGTGTTGCAGGGACCCCTAGTGTCACTAACGTTGCACATTCTTGACACAAAATGTTGCAGTTCAGTGCCTACAGTGCTTTCTGTTAGCCTGGCAAGCAAAAAAACGTGCCTGCGCCGCGGGGGAGCTAGTAGACTAGCATACTATGTTAGTATGTTTGAGCTGCCGGAGCACGCGCCAGAGGTACGGGAGCGCGCTTCCAACCTTGCTCCCCCACAAATTAAGCACCGCCTGCAACAACACAGAGTCTCTGGAGTACGGACATGGAAATAAATGGCGCAAACTAAAATGATTGGTAATACATAAACATTGTCACTGTGGGCGTCACTTCCACCCGGGGTTTAAACTCTACATTGCGTTAACCGCAAACCAAAAAACAAATTTTTCCCAGATCAAAACACAGAGCTGCGTGCGTGCACGACTGGCCAGGTCAGGCTAGCTTTCTGTATGGCATCAAGTGCCTTTGCACGTGCATCGGCTTCAGCATCGAGAACTCGGGGACTCCCGGAAGAATGGCGTCATTAATGTTACGGTCGGCCCATGCGTCGCACCACACATGGGAACCGTAAAGCATTGAGAAACGTGGGGGGAAAACCACAGACTTTTTTTTTGATGTGGAGACAAAGACTATCTGTCTAAAAGTATTGTGTACTAAATGTATCATGTTTGGTCTTGTTTCTTGTTTGTTTTATTTTTTATGCATTTTATTCTTGGAAAAATATATACATTCTATTTTTGGAATAAAACACAAAGTCATGACATTTCCTGTGTTGAGTGAAAGATGTTCATATTTAGATCATTCACATTACGTTCTAACACTTTCAATGCAGCAGCTTTATCCACCATGTAGCATATGCCATTTTGGGGGGGCTTAGAAAAGCTTAGTAAAGTTATAAAGTGGCTTTGGTGTAATAATAGTGCAGCGATGATTACTGTCAGAAGAAGTAAAAGGACAGATTTGTATACATTTTTCGGTGTTAAGATGGTTTGGGTGCAATGATCTTTCATTTTATTTAGCTCTATTCTACCCAATGTTAGCCTCTTTTCCACTAGCACGGTAGCAGGCAAGCAGGTACTATTTTAGTACGTGCTCTGCCGGCCACTGATTGGTCGTCACTGACTCCGTCTCCTCACGGGGGCAGGTAAGCCTGTCATGATATTCGATAATTCAGTGAATCGAAGTATACTGGCTTCGATACGTATTTGATTTTTGCGTATTTCTGTGTTTTCTCATCGTCACTCCAACCCTTTTCCCTCTGATATTCACATTTAACGTGGATCAATTCTGGATCTAAATTAATTTAATTTATTAATGAATCGTCCACACATCGCACAAGACTAGAATGATCATTTGGTCTGGATTAAGCAGGCTCAAAAAAAGTCAAATGTAGTTATCAAATCACAGTGCAGTAGGCGTGACCAGTGGCATGGAGGCCCATCTTAATGAGGGGCTGATTGGACCGCCTTGAATTTGGGCGACAATGGGGTGAACGATTCATTGGCTCTGGCCAACAACAACATGTGGGTGCCCAGTCTGCTACAAGCGGAGATGGTGAAATACGATGAAGACATCCGTGAAGTCACACAGGAAATGTTCCTCTAATGCTGCACTCTGTGTACAATCTGTGCATCGTTGCGTCGCAGGGCGTGGAACAGAAACGGAAAAAAAAAGGTTCTCGAGACAGACGGTCGTCGGGAGTGTAGATGTGCGGCTGTAAAATTGTGGCAATTAAAATGTTACGCTGCCTTAAGAGTTCCGCCCCCCCCCTCCCCCGGAGCCCCATCGTCATGGATACAAGGGGAAGTTCCACTGCGAATTCTGCCAAACGCAGAAATCTCATACGAGGAAGCCATCAATCATTCCCCTCAGCGGGGTGTCGCTCTGAAATAGATGTACGCTAGCGTTAGCCGCGGAGGAGGAGGCACGGCTATCGCCCCGCGCTGCGTGTGTGAGAGTAAAACATGTCAGAGAAAACAGCCCACAACAGGAAGCGCTTGAAGGCACCTGATTGGATCTTCCTCAGGGGACCCATCAGTGGCACCGGCGAAAGTGCATCGCCCCCCCCCTGCTGGAAGGCTGCCAGTGGGATCCACCTCGCAGCCCGAGACCCGCAGAGTTTCCTTCTACGGGTCGCTGCCAAAATACATGATTATGTCCGTCGCAGTTTAGCCGCCGCAGAAACTGGACGCTGCAGCTGTGAACATCCGGTTTTCTGGGTCTTTGGGAGGCTAGTCTTTAATGTTTGCCACTACCATTCCGTATGCATAATATTTTCAAGATTCTATTTGATTCTCCCTATTGCATATACATGACAGCAGTACACACTCATGGAATTTTAGTTGGGCATGAAACGACTCTCTATAGATCAACAGGTAGAGAATAAGGTCAACACAAACATAAAGAACAGTAGCACATAAGTGGTATTAGTATTAGCATAGAATCAGCACATGTAACATGTCAACATATCAAGCAGGGCTCTACCCCCTGTGTTCAGTAGCATCACTGAGTGTGGGAAGAAACGGTTTCTCAGTCTTGGAGGTCTTAGTGCCCAGGGCTCTATAGCGCCTCCCCGACTGAGGAGAGAGAAAAGGTGGTGTGCTGAGTGGGAGGGGTCCGCTACGATTGGAGTATGCTATTTATACAGGCTAGTTCTGGCTTCCCAGACTAACCATTGGTAGCGATGCCTCTGCCTCACTAATGGGTGGAGCTCAGTATTCGGGAGTGTGGCCACTAGTCCAGCAGGCCCCGCCCCACCTCCTCGCACCTGTAACTTGTCCGCCAAGTTGGTGGTAAAGGAAATGTGGTCACCCCAGACAACGTCAAAATATCCACTACAGCCAACTAAAGGTGATTTCTCAGCCTTACGCACAGATAATAGTGTAATGGGAGGGTGCCCCCTCGTGGAGGAGCTCGGGGAATGCACCTGAACCAGATCGACAACAGGCTAAACTCAGCCCATTGCTCACTCCACGAGTGAACCTCGCCAATGACCGAGCGGCCCCACAGCCCTACTGCGTGCGCTCGTCACCACTGCTGACACCAATGTAATAGATGGTAGAGCCGTGATGAGGCGAATACTAGCCAGGGGTGTTTATTGAGGCTTTAGTAACACAAGGCCCTAACGCGGCCAGGAGAGAGAAAGAGAGAGAGCGAGAGCATGTGCTCTCTCACCCTCCGGCCACTAGTCACCGCCCCCAAGGGGCGGTCCCAGGGCCTAGAGTGCCTTCTAGTGGTGACAATCCACTACAATTATTCTGTTGTTGTCTCCGTGTGCTGTATATATGCAGCCCCCCCGCCAAAGTTATTTTTTTGGCCACAAGCGCCGTTTTTCATTCATTTATTGAGAGATAGTGATTAAATTGGAAACTGGAATGAAAAGTCGGGGAGAGACATTGCAGAAAAGTTGGAGGTGGGATGGGAACCTGCGGCACTGCTCGACCTATGGTCTGGGCGGGACACACTCTGTTACCACTCTGCCATCACGGCCCCCACTTGCATGGCCCCCACCCACGGGTTATACTTGAGAAAAAAAGTGAAATTGTTAAAGAATTGAGGTGGGGGGAAATATATGGCTTGCCGTATAAACTGGAGAACAACGGTGTCTAAAAACAGGACTTAATGCAATAGAAGTTATTGTACCAGCGGTAGCAGGGTCTCATCCCCCCCCCCCCCC
>OMKY01009983.1:1912-14076 GCA_900302395.1 Bregmaceros cantori
ACACACACACACACACACACACACACACACACACATATATATATATATATATATATATATATATATATTAGGGCTGAAACGATTAGTCGATTAATTGATGACTAATCGATTATAGAAATAATCGGCAAAAAATGTAATCATTGTCATTTTGCCAGTTTTGCGACATTACCCCAATTGGTCCAGGCAAATCTGATATTAATACATCATATTTGAAAATATAAAATATTAATGGAAAAAAGGTGAAAAAGAAGAAAAACATCAAATATATTTTTTTGAGAAATTGAAATATTACGGTAGAAATTGTAATAAGTTCGTCTCAGAGAAAATAAATGTAAGAAAATGTAAGAACCAAATTAGGTAGATTTGAAGTTAACAAGATTAATTCCTTGCAATTGTTGGTCAGCGTTAACATTTTGGGGATTTTCTAAAAAAAGGGCAACCGATTAGTCGACTAATCGTTTAAATAATCGGCAACTAATCGATTATGAAAATAATCGTTAGTTGCAGCCCTAATATATATTATTATATTATTAGTAGTAGTATTTTTTTTCGAGTATGCAATTGTTGTTCAATGTGACCTCACATGACCTTCCCAACACTGTCCTTGCGGGGTGCACTGAAATAATGGCAGGTATAAAGGAGCCAAGATGTCACAAAGTCATTCCAAATACAAGACTGTTGGACACAGATTTCCGGAGGAGGGATGACCCATTTCGGGGCACATTCCGAGCTGCTGGCCGAGACAGTGAAATATGATAATGATAATGTTGCTATCTTTCGACCGTTGGCTGTGTTTAGTGGGGCAGTAAGTGGGAGGAATTGCCGTAGCAATAAAGAATGGATCATTAAAGGAAGTTAGTGAGTCTCTGAGGACAGGAGCTTGTCTGCCATCTGGCCGGGGCACAGACAGGCCAAGACACCCCTGCAGCCACTCCCCGTCTCCCGCTGCTTCACTCTCGCACACACGGACACCTGCGCGCAACATGGACACAGGCTCGGAGGTAGGTGCACGCAAATGCACCTGCGCACACACGTGGATGCGGTCACATACCAAGTGCACACATACACGCACAAGCGTGCATGGACACAATTTGGGGAAAACACCAACGTAGACCAGTAGAAAAAGGTATAGACAACTAGAACTGGAGGTGGACGATATACCAAAAAAAACGGAGATACTGTAAAATGTAATGTATTATAATTTTTCTTTCCAAGCCTGTAACCCAATGCAACTGAATTCTCTTCAACTGGCAAATATGCTGTTTAGAGCAGACCTAGGCACGGTATGCGGCCCTTTGGATGTATCTGACCGGCCCGCGTAAGACTAATTATATATTAAAAAATGATATGAGGCAAGGTGTATGTGTGTTTAAGCGGCGCCGCGTTTGTGTGGGTAGAAGGCGCGGCGCATTGTCAGTGTGCATGTGTTGAGGAGCGGCGTGTGTGTGTGTGTGTGTGTACGAGGCGCGGTTATGAGGCAAGGTGTTTGTGTGTTAAGCGGCGCTGCGTTTGTGTGGGTAGAAGGCGCGGCGCATTGTCTGTGTGTGTATGTTTTGAGGAGCGGCGCATCGTCCGTGTGTATGTGTTGAGGAGCGTGGCACCGCCCGCGTGTATGTGTTGAGGAGCGGGGCACCGTCCGCGTGTATGTGTTGAGGAGCAGCGCATCTTCCGTGGGTATGTGTTGAGCAGCGGCGCATTGTCAGAGTGTAATGCAATAAACGCAACAACAGGCTACGTATTTTCTGACTTTAACTCGTGTATGCTTTTATTTTGAAGTTGTTGTTACGTTGTATACGTCACGTGCATAATGACAAAGTGGACTTTGGATCGTTGCCACAAGATGCTTTAATTAGCCAAAAAATCCCCGTAAAAAAAGAAAGGTGGATGCTGAATGTATAGTTTTTTAACAAAAATTGGACAGCCAAGTATTTATTGATCGAAATCGGTAAAGTTGTGTGTTTAGTTTGCAAGGAGCAAATTGCTGTATTCAAGGAGTACAATGTCAGTAGGCATTATGAGACAAAACACGTTGAGAAATATAAAAATATGACGGCTACTGAAAGGATGCAGAACAATTATTGACTTCTTTTTAGAGAGAAATTTAATTCATATTGTGTACTACAGTGGAATCCGCTTATAGTGATCACGTTTGTCCCGAGCCAATTTGATCACTATAAGCGGTTGATTACTAAAACCGAAGTTACCATTATTTTACTTATTTTTATCCACAATATCATCTAAATGCCCTTTGTATGTTTTTTCAACGAGAAAAATGAGATGAAACGGATATAACTACCACATTTACTGAATTTTATTACAGTACTGTATCATCCCGCAACACTTCTGTGCCTCCCTCTGCCTCCGGGCGGGGGGCGGGGCCCCTCGGCCCCGGCGTGGCTGTCGACCGGTCATTTACACGTAATTTAAAAATTATTTTTGCACATGTTTACATTCATAAAATGGTCAAAAATGATCACTATAAACGGATTTCTTGATTACTATAACCAAATTATTTAAACAACATTTGTATGGAAATGATTCCGTCTTAAGCCTTTTGATCTGTATAAGCGGTTGATTACTATATCCGCGATCACTATAAGCGGATTCCACTGTATTTAGTAGGGCTGTTGCACCAGTGACGTCACCACTTGTCTTTGGCTTGGCGCTGGTGGCCATTTTGGAACCAGCGCGCTAGTTTGGCCGCCGCCACCGGCCCGGCCCTCCATAATATTTTCAGTTCCTCATATGGCCCCATGGAAAAGATAATTGCCCACCCCTGGTTTAGAGGGTCCTGGCCATTCAGTAGCTGTCCATGGTGCTGAAATGAAGTTAGTTGCATTTGTTACAAGGATAATGCTGTCCTCTATTGGCCAATGTTAGTAAATTATTTACCTACAATGCTACGCTGGCGTCTCTCTTCTCTTGTTGTTGCTGTTGTTGTTTTTTAATACCAAAATAAATACTGATACCAGCGTGAGCTGCACTGAAAACCACAAGATGGATTTTAGACGATATCGCAAGCTATTACTGCAGGGAATCTCATCACCTTCATATATAGTCAAATTAGGCTCCTACAAACCAATACATGTATAACAAATGATTAAGTTAATTATTGACAAAAACTGGAATTAATTAATCAAGTAAAATTTTGATGGTTTTCTTCATATGTATGTTTATATGAATTATGTTTTCATTTTTAGCAAAGAATGATTATTATGTTGATTACAATTAATAACAATGATTAAATTCCTTGCCTATTATCGATTACGGAATTAGCTGCTAGCTATTTTTATAATGTCATTAACATTTTGTCGATTAGACACAAACACATGGTACCTACATCCTCATGCAAACGTGCACACATCATGTACACGTGCATGCTTATACACACACACATGGACGCACCATGCACACAATACGACCACAGTCATGGATGCACACACACACACACACACACACACAGCATAGGCATGCACAAACACTCACGGGCATCACACACAAACAAACACAGACACCCATTTGGAACATGAACACACACATACACTTTCGGTATGCAAGCAATACACCGTGCACATAAACGTGTGTAAGATAAGCACAAACAAACGTATATGCACATGAACCGAAGAACCCATCACACACACTTACTTCCCATGCATGTCTCTCTCTCTCCCCCTCTCTTGCTGTCTCTCTCTTGCTGTCTCTCTATCTCCCTCCCTCTCTCTCTCTCTGATGTGTGTTTTAAGGACACACACTCTCTGACACAGCTCAGGTCCCAGCAGACACGAGGGCAAGCGGGCTGGCAGGCCATCTGTAGCAGGTGAGGCATGGACACACACTCAGACATCACAACCACAGGTGGGGTAAGGGCTGCCTCGCATTTACACCCAACTACACACACCCCCACACACACTCCCAAGTGTGCGCACACACACACGCACGCACACACACACATCCATCTACACACACGCACAGATTCTCCACACTCACACGCAACTACACACACACACCCACACATGACCTAGCAAGCCAGAAAAATTAATCGTCCTTGCATCGCACGCGACTACAACGTTCATTTGGTCTGGATTAAGCAGGCTAAAAAAAAAAGTGTAAAAAATGAAGGGTCAATCGGGGGCGCGCGGTAGCAGAGCGGTTAGAGAGAGCATACCCCAGGCCACAAGCTTTTCTGCAATGTCTCCCCCCGACTCTTCATCCAAGTTTTTGATTTAATCCTGTCACCATCTCTCTCGATAAAGAATGAACAACTGTGCTTGCGCCCAAAAAATAAATTGTTAGTTGCAACCCTGGTGTTTTTTGAGCGTGTTGTGGTCATGAGCCTATTAGAGCAGTTTAAAATGTAACATGAATTCAATGCATTTCATTAATTTGTCATGTTGAAGTACTGTGATGGAGAAGCAGTAGAGGGCAAAGAGCTCCATTATGGCTTCACTGCTTAATTAGACCATGAGGGAGGAAGATGGTGACAGAACATATTGCATCTTAATATAAAGTGGAGAAAACGCCTGTCAGTGGCTATGGGTTAATTCAATAGAATCTCTAAGAAGGGGCTTGGAGAATTCCTCTGTCTGAGAAGGCACAGCGGTTTTCCCTCTTTTTCATGGCCACCGTTGACCAGTGTGTTAGATAATATTATTAGTATTATTACTGCATTTATTCAATCTCTCATTCATAACTTTTATTCATAACTACTTAGCTGAAGATGTGACTTCCTGAAGACATACACTTGTCGGAATTATTGTCAAGTAATATGAAGAAATATGGCATCTTAAAGCATTGAAGAAGCGGTAGCCAGGTAATTGTTTACATCTGTTTCCACTGATGGACTAGGCTTCACTCTGCTGGCCTGAAATATGCGTGTTCCAAGTCACGCAAGCACACACTTCCACACACTCTTTAATATTCTCCGTCAGGATCATAACATTTCGAAAACATTTATTGGGCAGGAATTCAGTAAAATCTAGACGCTGAGTAATCAAAATGAAGGGATCCACTTCATTTTGGCCAGAAAATACGGTCCTTGTCACTGTCCATACTATCGATTTGTGACTTGTAGCATACACTTGGTGGAAAAAATATTTAAGAACACTTGAAAGGTAGTGTTATAATAGGATGTGATGGCAAGAAGCAAGTACAAAATACTTGAATACTGTTCTTAAGTACAATTTTCAAGTACCTGTATTTTTAGAAGTACTTTTTTTCTCTGATTACCTTTTACTTGTACTTAGTAGATTTTTAAACAACAATATCAGTACTTCTACTTCTTACTGAATGGTTCCCGGCAGGGGCGGTACTCGGTAATGCACTGAGTACAGTAGGAGTTAATACATTGTTTTCATCTAGTGTTTGGGTGTGCCGCTCAAAAACTAAAATATTGCATGTAAAGTGTGACAAAAATACCTTTCGAGTAAATTTCTCAGGCTGTACTTTTTACTTTACTTGAGTAGAAATTTGGTACTTTCTAGTCTGACTCGAGTTGTTTTTTTACTATGTATTGTATGTATTGTATGTGTTGTATGTATTTTACTCTTACTGAAGTAAGAAATCTGGTTACTTTTGCTATCTCTGGATATAAAATAAGCCAAGTGGAGTCGCCTGCAGTGGTGGATCAGGCCACTGTCGATGTTGGTAAAAAGAAAGGGCGTCCAAGACGAGAGAGAGTGCGCGAAGTGCCCGCGAGAAGAACCCGAAAATGTTCAGATAAGACATAGGATAAACTCAGTTTACACACACTTGATTTATTTCAGAGTCAGCAAAGACATATATTCAAAACATAGGAAGTCAGTTGTCCAATCACAACGCAGAACATCATCACAACACCTTGAGAACCAATTACAATAAAGTATGATTTTCAGGACTGTGTTGCAAAGCACACCGGGGAGAGAGATAATTTGCAATCTGTTTTATAGGTGGCGTCTATGCTCCACTTATTGCACTGGCCTATGAGGGAGAGGTGCAGGCTACCAGACACCCACGTGCCCCCAAATACCTACACACTGCAATTATAACCTAGATGTTTGGTAGGGGGTTTGTGATGGCCTTTGAGGTGTGGTCCACAGCTAAAAATGTTGATAATACATAGTGAATACATATAATAATTAAATAATAAATACATGAATAAATGAATAGGCACTCAAAGGTAAGGTCAATAAATATAAGGGATTCGTTTAAATGTACCACACACTGATCAAAAGGGGTCACAGTAATAATCAAAACCACGGTAAAAAACAATTAAAATAGTGCAATGTATGAAGTGCTAAAATATTGGGCCCCCAAAGGGCCTACATGGTTGAAACCATAAAAGCAGTCATGCTAACTGCTGTCTATCGTTAGCAGCTAACGCTACATGGGTGGGGGCAGAGCCTGTGAGTGGAGTTGGAGTGGAATCTAGCTGCACAGAAAAGACCAATAGTTTCCTACATTATGAAGAGAGTGAATGAGAGAGAGAGGCATGTGAATACATATATTTATGCATAATCAAATACATTTTTTTCTAACAGGTACAAGATGCGGTAGTGGACACACCGAGCCAAGTTATCAGTGTTCAGCATGCAGACAATAGAAACAACAACATTTTTCTGACGCACTTTACAAACAAGCTAAAGTAAGTTATTTTTCATTCTTTATTCGAGAGATAGTGACAGCTTTAAAATCAGAAACTGGGTTGAGGAGTCGGGGAGACATTGCAGAAAAGCCGGAGAGGAGATTAAAACCTGCTGTGGTCTACGCACTCTATAACCACTCTGCAACCGCACCCCCCTCAAGCTAATGTAACTTTTAAAGACTTGAGTAAAATTATTTTCAGATCTGCAATGAAAATGTGGCCTTTTTTTTTAAGAGTTTTAAGTCCTAAAATTTCAGTTTATGAATTGAACACTTCAAAGCCGTTTTTAAATCCCCAACAAGAATCCTGGTAAATGCAGCGGGACCCCCAGTGTTTGGTCGACGCCGCTGGTGAATGGTGGAGCCAGTTTTCTACAGGACTCTAGTAGCCTCTGGGAATCTCACTGCTGAAAGTCTCAAGAGATGCCTACTGAAAGCACCTAATTAAAAGGGCAGATAGAGAGAGCAAGAGAGATGGGGAGAGAGAGAGAGAGAGAGAGAGAGAGAGAGAGAGAGAGAGAGAGAGAGAGAGAGAGAGGGATGGCAGCTATAGTGAGGAAAAGGAACGAGATAAATAATTGATGGAATAGATTGATGGAGAGGAAGGTGGAGACAGAGAGATAGTAGGAAGATGTATGTCTGCCTGTGTCTTTGCCTCTGGCCATTTAACATATACATTAGGCAGTCACCAACAGCAGGTGCAGCACGAGGCCCCATAGACACTAGGGAACTGGAGGAGTGAAACAGTGCATCTAGTGCACTCCCCTGTGCAAGATTTTTTAAAAAGTAACAACTACAATATATTTGTCACACGTGTGCGGGCTGTACTAATGAAGAATATCTTGTGTTCCATAATATTCCGAAACCTCATGCTGAAACATGAAACATGGTCATTATGAGTCGATGATCGATGATAACGTGTGAATATTTTTCATCCTTAGTAATGTCAGAAAATGTAATAACCCATTCCATTTAATCATTCGCCTCAGACCTATGTGTGAATGCAGTCATCCAATTGGCTCAGAAGAACATGTGACCAGATCTGCGAATAATATGTGGGGTGGATAATGCGTAATTGGTCACAGACCGAGCTGTACAATGGTGTCTGTTTGTGTGTGTGTGTTTTTTAAAGTTATTTTTTTGGCACAAGCGCCCTTTTTAACCATTCTTTATTGAGAGAGATAGTGACAGAATTAAATCGGAAACTGGGATGAAGATTTTTTTTTTGGGTTGGGGGGGGGCATTGCAGAAAAGCCAGAGATGGGATTAGAACCCACGGCCCTGCTTGACCTATGGTTCGACTCCAGCCCCCCCTGCCCCCAGCCTGAACAGTCAATAAATTCAAGCAATTTGCTCCACTCCGATGCCTTACACAGGCTTTTCATACAGACACCGAAAGTGTGTTAAGATGAATACGTTACATTTTCTGCTCAACTCTTCTGGCCGCTGCGTTGCAGTGCTCCATTAGCATCCTCAGTGTTCTGGGTCCCTCGGTCTGAGGTTCCCTAATGACTATAATGAGCTGGCCAAGCCTTCACTTGGTTTCAGCTGAATTAAAAATGACTCATGTTTGGCCTATTGTACATATTGTACATAATGTGGGAGCAGGTGTTTAGACAGCAGGCTCAACGTTCATTAGAGGCCTCTAACAGTGAACACACCGCAGCAAAAAGAAAGAAACAATAAAAAGAGGAAAATAGTTTGCAGGGGGAAAGAAAATGCTGGAATGTACAGAATGAAACGGCTAGGTTGACTGTGTGTTTTTAAAGAGGAGGCATTTTTTTAAAGTTATTTTTTGGGCGCAACCAACATTTTTCATTCTTTATTGAGAGGTTGGGGGGGGAGACATTGCAGAAAAGCCAAAGGGGGGATTAGAACCCGTGATGCTGCTCGACCTGTGGTCTGGGGGGCCCGCTCTATAAACACTCCGCCGCACCCCCCCAAAGAGAAGGCATTTAATAGTTTTAACTAAGCGCACTGTCACTAAATTCATCATCGTATTTCACTTCATAGAAAGCGCTCGCAAATCAGCCGAACAAAACTCTGCCTCGAGGGATTAGTAGAAGGTAAAAGATAGCGTGGCCAACAACCCAATCAAATCACATTATTACTAGTCAATGCATTGTTTTATTTATTTATTTATTAGTAATACTGTTCTCTTATTTGCTGATCTTGCTTTAATATATTTTAACATTTTATTTATTATTTTAATCCATGTTACTATATTTAATCACTCAACTTATTTATTATTTTTCGTTTAGCATAACAATTTATTATATAATAATTTCTATGTCGTGTCTTCTTCTCCAGTCTTCTAATTGTCTTTCAGTATTTCAGTGTTTTTCTTGTGATTTTTGACCAAGCAAGATCAGGCAAGGGGTGTGCTTTGTGTCCCTTTCAGTTTCCTGCACAGCCTGAAGTTCCCATGCTTCTGCTGATTTTTGAGATTTATTTTATCAAGAAGACGGTTTTTATACATAAATGGACAATACAGTTTCAAGGATATTGCTGTGTGATGAAATGTTAAAAGACAGATAAAAACTTGCCATGAGTGTTGATCTGCTGCCAACTAGTGATAAAGTGTGTTATTATCATCTGGGTGAGAAAGACTTTTACCATTGTGCACTAGAAGCCAGTGAGTTAGTGATCTCTCTATATCTTTCTATATGATGCCGTTCCCGTGTTGAAGGCTATTATCTGTTAGTGGAATTAATGCACAGGGAAAAAATAAACCCACTATCAACAAAAATATAAATGAGGTGCCGAAACAGATTGTCATTTGTCGTATCCGCAGGCATTTCGAGGTTGTCACCACAGAATGTGGGCATTTCCTAGTTGTCATATTATGATGTGAAAAGTTGAAAACAATGTGTTTGCTGTGCCCAGATTTGTCTGTCATTCTGCGGCGACGAAAGACAAAAATATCAGTCATCAACAAGTAGATGCAATCATGGCCGGCGTAATACAAACACGCAGGGAAGAAGTGACACACAGACACAATTGGAATCATAAGCCCAGCAATCGGCACATACAAATGAAGTGTTAGACACGTAATTGGTTCATCACTCGGGGATTGAAATGACTTGATTTGATATGAAAACTCAGAGCGAGGGATGACAAGAAGGAAACGAGCGGGAGCCACGCAAAGAAGAGAATTAGATTCCAGCAAACTGAGAGACAAGAGTGGTTAGGGGAGTGGGGGATAGAGAGATGATAGAGAGAGGAGCGAGTGTCTATATGTGTCTCTGTGTGAATGACAGAGAGAGAGGGGGACAGAGAAAGACAGGAAGATAAAGGAGACAGAGTGAGAGAGAACAAGAGAAGGGGGAGAACGAGAGAAACACACTGAGAGCAACAGAGAGAAAGAGGAGAGGGGGGATAGGGAGTTAGCAACAGAGAGACAGAGAGAGAGTCTGTTCATTTATGTGTGTGCCTGTGTGTTGAGAAAGAGAGAGAGAGAGACAAACACTGAGTGAAAAAGAAACGAGAGAGAAAGACACAGACATACACACAGAAAAAGAGAGGAGATAGAAAAATGATAGAGAGCAGGAGTGATTGAGAGGGATACAGGGAAAGAGTAAGTGTGTGCTATGTGTGTCTATCTGTGTGTCGCTTTGTGTTGAGAGAGAGGGACAGAGTGAGAGAGAAATAAGAGAGAAAGTGACACACACACGCACACACACATATATATATATATTATAAACACACACACACACACATACATATAAACCATAGAGTGTATATAAAGTCGACGCAGCGCGCACAATGTCAGCCCATTGCTGAGAAGGACTTGGTTCAGTCCTCCAGCATAGGGTTAGGGGCTATGCCATGTTGAGAAAGATACCCGTATGTAGGGGGGGAGGTTCGGGGACGCTCCATTTCCAAATATGGAGCTAAGGGCGTGCCTTATACGTAAGTCAGCGCTATATAGTAATAATTTAATAAAATAATGATACAGGTACTGTGATTTGTGTACATGTGCAGGACTTAGCGGTACGCAGGTACGCATGGGTGCCAAAACATCGAACAGCGTGTCACGTGATGCGCGCTACTTTACCCTAACATAGAAGATTTTCCCGGATCAAAATAAAAGGCGTGGAAGAAAAATTGAGCGAAGAATATAAGAAGATAAATAAAACGGACTAACCAATTATAATATGGTAATTAACTATAATGACAACTTGGGTCAAGGAAGCCCAATAAAAGAAAGTTAATAAAACACTGAAAAAGGTGCGTAACAAACACTTTATTCTGGTACTCATATGAGTAATGCATGCGTACATTTTTTCAAAGCCCATATGTTTTACCCTATATTACAAGTGCATGTGTAGAGAACAATGCCTAATGATGTCAAGGTATCGCTCCGAAAAAGTCAGAATAACTCCCGATGATGCTAGCCTAGCATGCTAACCGCTAGCTTGGCTCTGGCTCACCAGACTAGCTAACCGGGCTATAATGCTAAACCGGTTTATCCTGACCGAGATGCTACAAGACACGGTTGTCATAATAAGTAGAAAATGATCACCGTTCGGAGTTATTTGGAGCAATATGTTGACATCATTAAGTATACTTCATCAAGTAAAAATATAGCCTATTGAAATATGTACTCACTTGTTGCAGTAGCAGGACTTTCCGGTGTACAACTGGTGGTAGTGTGCTAACAACAGCATCTAGCTAACAACACAGCACTCAAGCCTGCTGCCACTCCCACTCCCCCATGCCCCCCATGACCCGCCAAATTCAAAAAATTAATAATGACAAATCTGACACTTTTGTAAAATTATCACCTCCCTCACACAATTAACACGTGGCATGCCTGGCAATATAAATTAAAACATCAATTCGGTCGAGCAATAGCGAGGGAAAGAGGAGAGGTGTGAAATAACCAGGAATTGATTGAGAGGGAAATATAGAAAAAGATACTATGAGTGTGTCTGTGTGTTGAGAACAGTGTTCCCACAGTTACTTCACGAGGAACTTCCACTGCATTTGGGCTACAGATTTGTGTTCCGTGCTGAGCCGGTCTGTCAGCTAAAGAATGCACAGCGCACATGTTCCATGCAACTTAAAAAAAACCTTTTGGTTTTGCGTGGCACACTTAGCTTGAGATGTTATGAGAACGCACTCTGTACTTACTCGTCTCCTCATCAGCTAGTCAATTAGCATGCAGGATTCACTGAGCACCTGTAGGTAAATCCACGCTACACACAGGTGCCTGCTGCACCTGTGTGATCTGTGCAGATCTGTGCATCTGATGCACAGATCTGTATGACATTTTGTACAGTTGTTGGAAATGACAAACTGAACAAGTGATTACATGTTGGTGCATAACATAACAGTTTGACGACTCTTATGAGCTTACAAACTGTGATCACCCCCAATTGCCTCCACTCTACTGCGTAGTACTAACACAGCTCAGATAGTGAAGTGGTTAGCTCTATGGTCTACCAAGCTGGAGACCTGGGTTCACGTGCCACCGGCAGATCCCCAAAATATTTATTTTTATGACTATAATCCTGCGTACCACCAAGAGCGTACTCGCGTAC
>OMKY01009983.1:14096-26139 GCA_900302395.1 Bregmaceros cantori
CACGCCCCCAGTACGTACCGTATACGTGCGGTGAAAAATCAAAATAAATGATTTTCTGTACGGTCCGTATACGGACCGTACATCTACGGTACGTATTTCAGCACAATGGAGCATGCTACAACGGTGACAACACGGTTGTTTGGTCACGTATACGGACCGTATACGTACCGTACAGAAAAATCTCTGTAGTGGAAACCTAGCGTTAGCCTGAGATGTTATGAGAACGCACTCTGTACTTACTCGTCTCCTCATCAGCTAGTCAATTAGCATGCAGGATTCACTGAGCACCTGTAGGTAAATCCACGCTACACACAGGTGCCTGCTAACATCTGATGCACAGATCTGTATGACATTTTGTACAGTTGTTGGAAATGACAAACTGAACAAGTGATTACATGTTGGTGCATTTCTGCAGCCTATACATATATAACATATAACATAACAGTTTGACGACTCTTATGAGCTTACAAACTGTGATCACCCCCAATTGCCTCCACTCTAAAGCGTAGTACTAACACAGTTCAGATAGTGAAGTGGTTAGCTCTATGGTCTACCAAGCTGGAGACCTGGGTTCGCGTGCCACCGGCAGATCCCCAAAATATTTATTTTTATGACTATAATCCCGCGTACCACCAAGAGCATACTCACGTACCACTGGTGACAAGTGATTACATGTTGGCACATTTCTGTAGCCTATAGTAACATAATAGCGTCTATATGTTTTGCCATCAGTGACCCCATGGCCTTGGCGCAGGTTTGCACTCTCTGAGTGCTTCTAGTTGTCCCGTGATATCAGAATATAGATAGACTCTGAGATCATATGTTTAAAGCAGGATGTAAGCAGAGAAAACTTGCTTACCATATGCGTGCACGCAACGCAAGTGGCATACGAGCCACGCTTTGCAAACTTGCGAATGACTTGCGACAATGCATTGCACAATGGAAAAAAATGCACGGTGGGTTGTGACCAAGGCTTTAGTTATCGACAGACATCACTGATTGAGAGAGAACGGGACAGACAAATACAGGAATAGAGAAAAGAGGAAGATACTGTATTCACCGAGACAGAAGGAAGAAAGAGAGAGACAGCAACAACAGCAAGAGAAAAGGAGGAGAGAATGTGAAAGATGGACTGATTGAGAGGGAGGTAGAGAAAGGGTTAAAGAAACGTAGTAAAATAAATTAGAGATTTGCACATCCCCAAAATCTCACAGAAATAAAAAGAATTGGTAATATCCCCATCGTGGCAGTACTGCAATATCTGGAGAGAAAAGTGAATGTGCCATACTAGCAGCACAATATGTGTCAGACTGTGTACACCTGAGGGACAACCAGTGGACAGGAGAGAGATGAACTTACATGCTCACTGACATAAAGGTTTTATTATTTGGTTATGGATGATAGAGATGATAGACACATGCACTATTTAATGGGCACATTGTTATGTAAATAATTAGGCGTTGTAGTTCGCGTTTTTATCCCATCTATTGACTGTTTGCTGTTTATTATGCTTGTTGTTTGCATGCTTTGGGAATACATGATTCTCATTACCATGCCAGTAAAGCCACATTGCTCATGACATATGCTCAACACAAAAGTGACAGAAAGAGGAGCTGTGACGCACGCAAATCCATAGGGTCTGTTTTCTGAGTCCAGACACGCCCACCTGAGGCGAAAACCAATGAGGAAGTAGACACACACACACCAAAATGAATGCGGTGTCCATTTTTAATAAACAGTCTATGGTATAAACACCAGACGGTGTTTATACCGTCTGGTGACGGTAAAAATAACCAGGAATTGATTATGAGTATGTCTGTGTGTTGAGAACAGTGTTCCCACAGTTACTTGTTCAGGAGGAACTTCCCCTGAGTTCGGGCTATGGATTTGTGTTCCGTGCGGCTTTAAAAAAAAAAAAAAAACCTGCAGTTTGGCATAGCATACTTAGCCTGTGTGTGCTTCGCACATTATGAGTGCGTACTCCGTACTTACTCGTCTCACCCCATCAATTAGTCAATTAGCATGCAGGACACAGGTGCTTGCTAACATCATGTCAGATCAATAGCTTTGTAAAACAGTGTTATTACATGCCAAGCAGGTTATGTTTTTTGTTGTGTTGGTTTGTCTGTCAGCAGGATAGCTGAAAAAGTTATGCATGGACATATGCTCAACACAAAAGTGACAGAAAGAGGAGATGTGACATTGGCACACATAAGACGAGTTCGGTGGATAGTTCCGGTTAAAGTTCTAGTCTGAACATCACTTCCGGTGCCATTTAGTTTGACGTGTCTTTGACTATTTTTCAACATGTCTATTCGGTGGGAGAACACACCTACCACATCATTTTAAAACGATGGCGGCAACTTGCGCTGTGCTATCGACACTCTCTCTGTGCTCTCGTCCGGATCTATGCCCCACAAACGCACGATTCAATAATCTGTGCAACCCGTTACATTTAGTCATTCATGACGGATTTACTAGTGGAAGTAGCCGTTCCATTGGTCCAGAAGAACATGTGACCACATCAGTGAGTAACTTCAAGTCGGATTTTGCCTTAAAAAAAGCGGTTAGCGAAGCAGGGTGGATGATGTGTAATTTGTCACGGAGCGAGCTGTAGTAAGCGGATTTTGAAACGTTGTCCGTTTTGTCTGACAAATTTATCGACTTGCTTCCACTACAATACTTTACACAGGGAACTATACAGACACAGGACATGCGTTTCAGCCGGCAGACAAGATGCCAACCCCCTGTATTTCCTGCATAAAGCCGTCTATAGAGCGAGAGAGAGTGAGAGGGAGAAAGAGAAAGCAGGGGAAGGGAAAGGGGGATAAGACAGAGATAAATATGAGAGACGAGAAGGTGGCGGAGAGATGGAGTGGGAAAAGCATGTTTAGCGAGTGGAAAAATGGAATTGATAGCCTTTGCATGTCAACTACAGAGAGGCCATGGATCTGTGCGTGTGTATTTGTGATTGTCTGTGTATGTAGGTGTGTGTGTGTGTGTGTGTGTGGGTGGGTGTATGTGTGTGTGAGGGACGACAAGAATGTGTGTACTCAACGCTGGCACACTGACATCACATGATAGCCATATTATTACTGCCACCTCATCTTCACAAACATACGCTGCTCTGAAGCAGGTTTTGCATCTGCCTGTGGCGCAAAACAGAGTTTTTTTGTGATAACATTTTCTGCAGGCCAATAGAGCGCACCATTTGGGGAAAAGTTGGAGATGGAAAACGAGTGAGAGACATCGCTTGTGAGAGAGATAAGAAGATATATAGAGAGAGAGCGTGTCCGAAATCGCTCCCTATTCCCTGCCTAGTGCACTCACGATTTACAGTCCACTCAACAGCAACGTCCGAGATTTCGGACACTAGTATCAGCAACCAGATTAATTCACGGCATGGCTGTCGCATAGCCACTTCATTGCCCGTCGATCAATGGACATTAATATTTACACAATTTTATATTAAACAGTATATTATAAGGGGTCGCGCGGCGGCCGAGCGGGTACTGAGCGCATCCCCCAGACCATAGTTCGAGCAGTGCCGCAGGTTCAAATCCCCTGTCTGGCTTTTCTGCAATGTCTCCCCCTGACTCATCGCAGTTTCCCATTCAATCCTGTCACTATCTCTCTCAATAAAGAATGAAAAATGGTGCTTGCGCCCAAAAAAAACGTTAAAAAAAAGTATATTATCTGGGCACGCGGTGGCAAGGTGGTTATAGAGCGCGCCCATCGGGCCACAGGTTGAGCAGTGCCACGGGGTCTAATCCCCTCTCCGAGTTTTCTGCAATGTCTCCCCCCCAACTCTTCATCCCAGTTACCAAGCTATGTAAATGCAAAATGTGCGCTTGCGGCCAAAAAATAACCTAAAAAAAAAAAAGTATATTATTCGGGCAGGCACGGTGGCAAAGTGGTTATAGAGCGCAACCTGCAGACCATAAGTCAAGCAATGTTCTCATCCTCTCTCCGGCTTTTCTGCAATGTCTCCCCCTGACTCTTTATCCCAGTTTCCAAGCTAATCCTGCCACTATCGCTCAATAAAAAGAATGAAAAATGGCTTTTGCGCTCCAGAAAATAACTTCAAATGTATATTATTCATATATTCTTTGCATATACTCACATATACACAGAATTTGGGTCCGACACAGGAGTCATTCCAGGATAAAACAATAATAACAACAAAGAAAACATTGCAGTAGTAGGTAATAACATTCTTAGTAGGTAGTCAGAGGTGTCATGGAGTGGGGCTATATGGACTACAGGTATAATGGACTACAACATTAGAAGATTAACGCAAGCAACTATACAGCAGGTTGTCAGCAGTGGTGTACCAAGTTACAGTAACTAAGTTACTTTTATTTTGGCCTTTTATATTAGTAACCTTTTAGCTAATAATAGCGAGCAATTGCTTCTTCCATAGCAAAGCCCTTGCTTCCAGCAGGGCTCATCTCGGATGATTTAGCGCGAATTCGGACCCGCTTGGGGCATTCATATCAACCGGGACAACTCGGAAACGAGTTCCATCTCGGTTAAAATGAGTCGGACCCGGGATAAACACGCTGGTTTGAATACACCCTAAGATTCAAAATAAAAAGAGTAATGTGTATTGACAAAAAGCATTATTTATGGTAGTTTGGCACTTGCTGAATATATTGAAAAATAACTAAAGGTAACAAAAGTGATTTAACTTATTTACTTTCAAAAGAAGGTAGTCAGTAATTAAACGCAGTTACTTTTAAGAGGAGTAGTGAGTAATGGGTCACAACTTAAAATCATCAGCAGCATTGCACAAACACCAGCAGCTCTGACGGTTTGGTAAGATAAGAACATTTCCACCAGCTCAAAGATCAGACTGATGCACTCACTCGTGACGTCATATTTATGTTAGGTAAAACATTTTAATGACTAACTTCATTGTGCAGGGAAATAAACTTGCTCAGTAAAACGCATTTTGCAGGATTGGCTTCCATTTCTTAACTCATATTTCTTGCCACTAAACTAAATCCCAGGCCAATTGCCATGAGGTGAGCAACATATTCACGCACGGATTGAGCTGCTCAGAGGAGCTAATTTCGCAACTTATGTTTCTTGCCAATGAAGTTTTCTTCTGCGTAATGTTAAAATGTCAAAAACCATGTCAACGTTTAAAGTGGCTTTCGCCAAAATGGAAAATGTGAAAAACATGTAGATAGTGCTCAATCTCTAGCACAGTCAGTTAGCCCGCTGCATCCAGTACATTTACAGTCTTGTGCCTGTGGCTTGAGTCCACAGCATGCGCAGCATCGTGATTTCCCCTCACCGATATGTGCCGCAGGTTTGCTTTCCCTTCTCTCTCATCCCCCTCTCCCAATTACCCTCTCAATAAAATAGGAAAATGCTTACGCTGGAAAAACAACAACAAAGATAACAACAAAAATATATTTGATTTTTATTAGTCTTCGTGCTTCTCCTCTCTGAAATTTTAAGTATGTATATAATTTGAATTTAAGGGATGTTTTGTGGGTGCACCCAAGTGCACTTTTTCCATTATATTTTCTAACGTGTAATCCTCAAAATGTCACCGAGTCCAAAGCCATGTCTGGTGCTGAGTGGATCGTCTCACCCCTGCCATTATGAGCCTGATCCTGAGAGACGAACCGCTGTGCCACTCCATTGTTCGCCCTTCCTCATTGGGCTGGTTCTCCGGACGAAAGCTGAAAGAGCTTGACAGCAGTCACACTGAGCTGAGAGCATTTCTCACCATGGCACAAATGTAAGTTTTAGAGGAAATTGCGGAACATTGCTGTAGAGAGTTTTCTATGTTCAATCTGAGGAAGTTGGTATGTTGTTGGTTTGTATAACGTTGTTCGAAATCAATTCCAACAAATTATTATGTATTACTCCCCTAAATTCTTGAGTACCATGGAAAAGCACTGATTCAGGGAGCAGCAGCAATGTAGAAAATGTTCACCCAAGCACAAAGGGTGAGAAGGCAGCAGTAGTTTAGGGGATTCTCACCCAACCACGCGAGGTGAGATATATAACCCCCCATGAACAGAGTCAAGTGACAAGAGAACATCATAGATGACTTTTCCCATCTTGGTTAGGTGGAGCAGGGGAAGGTGGTGGGTAGCAAAACAAGCAGTACACTGTCTAGGAGCGGGGAGAATTTATAGGGTGTACTGAAGCTGTCCGGCCAATTGCTAGGAGAGAGAGTTAATCAGCTGAGGGGATACACCTGGATCAATTAGGAATGAATGAAAGGGAGGGCAGCAAGCTTCTTAACGATCATGGCCTGCCAGAAATGATGTTAGTACACACCATCATAGAGCACAGACTTTTTGGTCAGGCAACATTAATTACGGAAGGGCACATTTCATCTTTAAATTGTACTTAACAGATTATTTGGGCCACTTCCTAATGTGGGACACCTGAGCTCCAATGGCTCAGGCTCCTTCCTAAACTAATGAATGTCAGTGAAACTATGGTAAAAGCAAACCATAGTAATGTATCTAACATTAAGTTCAACTGTTCAACGCTTCCACTGTTGCACTTTAGGCAACTGACTGTCCCACATTAGGGACCTGTGGGACATAATTCCAAGGCCTCATGTCCAAATATTTGAGCGATATTGGAACAGGGCAATTATTGTTCCATTCAGTGAACCTTTAGATAAAGTCACTCTAGAGCCACTTCTCCACTAAAAACAAACAAAATAAAATAAAAACATTCTATTGTAAATGGGGAACACAACACCCAGGGAATATACGAAAAATTTCAAGATGATGAGTTGAGATTATCGAATTTGGTGTTGGGTGTGATATAAACATGTGAGGAGCGGCTAGCAACTCAGCCATTCTGGGAATCAGCTGTGTGAAAACTAAAATAAAGTTGTGGTGACACAGGAGAGTGACGCACATAGTGGATGTGTCAGTGTGCACATTTGCATTTCATGGTTTTCTTGTGACAGCTGCAAGGGTGGACACAGACATCCTGGGTGCTCATATGGATATGACCATTAACCCACTCAAGAATTGTTTTTGCACAACTCAATTAGTAGTCTTCTTCTGGTTTGAAAATAATTTTACTAACTGTGAATCAAAAGAGTATGGCGTGACCACTAAAAATGGACCCAGAAGCATCTCTCGCAGAGCATTTATTATGTTGTAATTTGGCCCTGAAATTATTGACCTTTCAAATAGATTTGATGTGTTAACGCAAAAAATGTGGGACAGTTGCTGTCAAATTGAACCTGCTGGCAATTACTCACTTTGCGCGTGATTCCAAATTAGGAGGATTTATTGCACAATGCGAGGAGAATTTCCACGTTCAGCCCTCGCCGTTCACTTTTGATATTCCTGGGCTTTGTTGCTTGAGCTCAACAGGGAAGCACATTGCAATTGGTTCACTGTTATTACCTCCTGAATTCTTGGGCTGCTAGAAAATTATGCAGCCTTTTGATCTGCTTTTCTTTTTTTTTCCTTTTCTTTTTTTCAGAGGGTGAGAATACATTTGAATCAAGTTGTTGCAGGCAGACCCATTGATTGGTGGTATTACTGTAATGTTAAAGTTTGAAATTGAAGTTATTTTAGTCGCACATACAATCATGTACAGTGACAGGGGGGCCAGGGGCACTGACTGGAGCAGGTTAACTAGAACATATTTTCTCCAGAGTGCCTGGAGAAAACCCATGCAGACACGGGGAGAACATGTGAAGTCCACACAGAAAAGACCTGGGAGGGATTCAAACGCAAACGTGTTTCTTGCTGTGAAGCAGCAGTGCTAGACATGGACAAAAACTTGTCTTGCCTTTAGAGACTGATTAAAGAAATCAATCAGCAATCAGTTTAAAAGTTAAAGCTGTAGGTTACTTCTGTTTGAAACTGCTTCTTGTCCTGAGATTCAAGCCTGCTTCTACCCCTTGTCTGGCATGTCCCTCTCGTTAGAAAAGCGTTTCTAATTCCACAGCATTCCTGCACCGGACTCATCGATTTAGTACACGATTTCCCCCTCGGAGTCTGACCAATCGGATGTGGGGCCAGAAACATCTCAGCGGATCCTGATCCCTGGCCTGGCCGATTTGACCCGATTTTCGGGGGGGATGTGCATGTGAACTGTGCCGTGCTGGCCTTAAATAAGCCAGTGGAAAAGGGGCTTTTGTAGATTAAGAGGTTGGGGGTAGGGGTGGGCGATAATTTGATAATTTATTGTATCGCGATAAAGTTCTTCTTTGATCTCCTCGATAAAGTAAATTTGAAAAAGTCGATATACGAACAAGCATGTATTTACAAAGCCACTGTACGCTCAGCTGCGGCGCCGGGCTGCATGCAGCAGTGGAGAGCACGGCCCCTCCCCCACTGGTGAGCCGCTCTTCAGTCAGCCAAGTCTGATGGGCAAATCTGATCACTTTAATGATATGAGTCATTTGAACTAGTTTCTTGAACAATATTTCTTCAAATGAGGTAAAATGTACCATTTTTTTAAATTTTGCATAGGTACTTCAGAAGAATTGATATTGCATCCACATTTACGATAAATTGGTATATTGCAGAATAAATCTAGCAAGATGCATTATTATAGATGTGTGCAAACAATTTAATGACGCAATGCATCATCACACACATTCATAATAATGCAAAATTTCATCGTTCAGTGTTACACTTTGTGCCCACGAGATCGACGTGAATATGAGTAATTTGCGAATTAAAAATGTTCCACAAATGATTCAAAACGATCTGTATATGAAAACGATTTGTTTGAGCGTACTGCGTTTGCGGACCACACATTTTATCCAAACCATAACATGACCGTGCGTGTGCTGAAACTGTTGGATATTATGAATGGATAATGGATGGAAGGATTGCAATGAGTGCTGACCGGAAGGAAATTGTTGATTAAAAAAGTATCACAACTTCTCTGATTTGGAAGGGGTTCGGCTTCTTGAAGTCAGACGCCGAACAGACCCGCGTAGTGGCCAAGCTGTGACGACGACAAGTCCCGACAAAAGCGGGTAACACAACAAATTTATTCCACCATTTGAAAAAGTATCACCCAGAAAATAGCAATGAAGCAGCACATGATCGCGCCAGCGCGACCGCATCTCGGACCGCCAGAGCCGCCGCAAAACAAACCAACATTGCCGCAACATTTTCACATACGAGGACATAACCAGCGCTATCGCCTATTTTATAGCAAAAGATATGATGCCGCTCCACATCGTTGAAAAAAGCGGCTTCAAGAAACTTCTGGCTGTCATGGATTTGAGATACCGTCTACCTGGGTGGAAATATTTTTCGCAGACGGCGCTACCCGATATGTATGCAAACGTGAGGGCAACGTTGGAGGACGTACTCCGAGACATCCCATACTTTGCTGCCACCACCGACATATAGTCAAGTCGGACGTCCGAACCATATATGAGCTTGACGGTCCACTACATTGCACAAGACTGGACACTGCAGAGTAACACCGGATTTCCACCAAGGAATGCACAGCACTGCGCAGCGTAGCGCAATTGTATCAGCGCACCTGCGTATTCGGCTGTGTTTCCAGCTGCTTCTACGCGGTGCGGTGGGGCGCAGAACGCTGAAGGCTGCGGGACACATTTGGCGCGTTAGTTGGCTTTGCCCAGAGCACCAGCCGATACATCACTTTCCCTTTTCTCTAGCCGGTTGGGTGCGAGTGTGTGTGTGTGTGTGTGTGTGATATGCTTTTAAAACAACTTTTGTAAAACATTATGATGATCGAGAGGGAGGGACCGAGGAAGAGAGAGAGAGAACACGCAGTGAAAGTCGGCGTAATAATAATAATAATAATACTAATAATAATAATGATGATAATAATAATAATAATAATGTGACTGAAAAATAATGTGAAACTGTGCAAGGTGGCGTGCTCTCCTTTATTTGTCAACATATAAAGGTAACGTACTTCATTTAGTATCATATACATACATGTACAGTGAAATTCTTCCTCCATATTTAAACATTCCTGAGGAGCGGTGGGCAGCCGCGGCGCAGTGCCAGGCGGCCAACTCCAGGTCGTGAGCCAGTGGGCACCGAATGGAGCAGGTTAACTAGAACTTGGTCAGATCCATGTGTATAACATATTCGGAATAATCACGAAACAGCCTACAGACTTGTGTGGTTTTTAAAATACATTTTAATATCAGAGGACAGCGGGATAGTTTTGTGTTTCATTCACCCCGCGCCAACTCCAGGTTGTGAGCCAGTGGGCACCGAATGGAGCAGGTTAACTAGAACTTGGTCAGATCTATGTGTATAACATATTCAGAATAATCACGAAACAGCCTAGCGGGATAGTTTTGTGTTTCATTCACCCTGCGCCTCTCGCCCGCCATGCAGCCAAATGGACACAGACGTGCAAAGAATCGACGTGTAAGAAAGTCCCTAGTGACAACTGCGGTGAACCTGGCTGTAATCTTAACTGTAGAAAAAGCTCTGCCACTTCCGATCAACAGCGACCAGCAGCACATGCGTGCGTGTGCGATCGGCACGCACGTGCACATGCACGCACACACACAAATTAAATTGCTCTCTGCAGCCATAACACTATACAGCAGCTATATCCTTTCAGCGGTGGCCGACACCGACTGCAAATATTGCGACCCGCGCGGACGCACGCACGTACACACGCACGTGTGTCCGTGTTCGGTGCTGTAAAATCTATTTATCATACGTTTACTATGAAGTGAAGGGAATAACCTCGGCTCTGCAAGCGCATGGTCGGTCCACCAATTCAATTGCTCAGCACGCCTATCAATCACGGAATAAAAAAATCAAATTTATATATTTCGTGCGCAATGCGCGGGTGCGTTGGCTGCGTAGCATGGGCTGCGCTGCGTGGTGGGGCATGCACCGATGGCTGCAACACATTTGTTTTTTTTGCGCTGCGCTGCACATTCGTTGGTGGAAACCCAGCGTAAAACGCTGCAAACACAATACTTCCCCAAAAACCACACCGGGGAGTCAATCGCTCAGGGGCTGGTCGAAGCTATGGATTCATGGGGATTGAAAGAAGATCGCCTGGTGTGCATCGCAACAGACAGCCTGCTCCCTCAACAACTGGACCCGGCTACAGTGTTTCGGTCACCGACTTTATCTGGCCATCGGCAAGATTATTTTTGCACTTATCCGCTAATAACTTACATTTTCAATTTATCAACAGTTGTTTACCATAACAAATGGAGTGTCAACTGTGATAAAATAATGATCCAAAAAGTAGGCTGCAATAAATATTGAATCTTGACAATCTTGAAATTGTGTAGTTGTAAGTAAAACTAAACAACTCTATTGCCATTGCTATTTATTTTCAAATTTTACTGTTGGTACTTACATTTAAATACTAAGCAATGTTATTGAAAATGTATGTATACTTTTATGTACATTTAGACATAAAAGTATACTGGTCCCCACCCCATCCTGAAAGTATGCAGGAGCCTTTAAGGGCCCTGCATACTTCACGGTGGGGTGGGGAGCAGCCCGCCGTAAAGGTGAACACGTGACCGCCGTTGCGTCGGTTTGGGTAGAAAGTGGTCATAGTCCAGATCACCGCGGTGCCCCGCCTCCCCCTGCCCCCCCGGCGGCTCCACCTACTCTCTGAAACCTCCAAAAACAGTGCTCACGGTGCACTCTGGAGGAAGCGTCAACAACACCGGACTCCGCCCCGACCCGACGCACCCCCCGGCGTCGGGTCCGGCCGAAGCCCGGTCCGCGACCGAGGGGGGCGAAGGGGCGGGGACGGACACCAGCGAACACCAGCCTCCGCCCCGACCCACCACCCGGGATCCGGGCCTCTCTCTATTCTATTATGTTCTCTGTCGCTGTCTATACACCCAGTATGTTGTTGTCTCCTCTCGTCTCGAGCGCGAGAGATTCGCGGGCCGGTTTGCAAAACGGGGACCGCCCACTCTCCGTCTTGACCAATCACAGCCACGAGGTGAGTTCGGTTAGTAAGAACCAGGGCTACGGCCAGGAGGTGAGGTGGGGAGCGTCCCACCGACATGTACCGAGGCACATTGATGACGTATTGTAGTTTTTTT
>OMKY01010092.1:1443-12277 GCA_900302395.1 Bregmaceros cantori
GGCGGAGTTTGTACGGGCTACGCGAGACGTAGGGGGGGTTTGTACGGGCTACGGGAGACGGGGGGGGAGGTTGGACGGGCTACGCAAGACGGGGGGGGTGTTTGTACGGGCTACGCGAGACGCGGGGTGGAGTTTGTACGGGCTACGCGAGACGCGAGTGGTGTTTGTACGGGCTACGCGAGACGCGGGCTGGAGTTTGTACGGGCTACGCGAGACGCGGGCTGGAGTTTGTACGGGCTACGCGAGACGCGGGCTGGAGTTTGTACGGGCTACGCGAGACGCGGGCTGGAGTTTGTACGGGCTACGCGAGACGCGGGCTGAAGTTTGTACGGGCTACGCGAGACGTGGGCGGAGTTTGCACGGGCTACGCGAGACGTGGGCGGAGTTTGCACGGGCTATGCGAGACGTGGGGCTACATACAAACTACGTTAAACTACATTCATATACTGTCTATGGTTTTTGTCTAGGGGGGGGGGTTTGTACGGGCTACGTGAGACGTGGGGGGAGTTAGTACGGGGTACGTGAGACGTGGGGGGAGTTTGTGCGGGCTACGCAAGACGCAAGTGGAGTTTGTACGGAGTTTGTACGGGCTACGCGAGACGCGGGCGGGGAAGTTTGTACGGGCTACGCGAGATGTGGGCGGAGTTTGCACGGGCTATGCGAGACGTGGGCGGAGTTTGCACGGGCTACGCGAGACGTGGGGGGAGTTTGTACGGGCTACGCGAGACGCGGGCGGGGAAGTTTGTACGGGCTACGCGAGATGTGGGCGGAGTTTGCACGGGCTATGCGAGACGTGGGCGGAGTTTGCACGGGCTACGCGAGACGTGGGGGGAGTTTGTACGGGCTACATACAAACTACGTTAAACTAGATTCATATACTGTCTATGGTTTTTGTCTATGGGGAGGGAGTTTGTACGGGCTACGCGAGACGTGGGGGGAGTTTGTACGGGCTACGCAAGACGCGAGTGGAGTTTGTACGGGCTACGCGAGACGCGGGGTGGGGTTTGTACGGGCTACGCGAGACGCGGGCTGGAGTTTGTACGGGCTACGCGGGACGTGGAGTTTGTACGGGCTACGCGAGACGCGGGCGGGGAAGTTTGTACGGGCTACGCGAGACGCGGGCGGGGAAGTTTGTACGGGCTACGCGAGACGCGGGCGGGGAAGTTTGTACGGGCTACACGAGACGTGGGCGGAGTTTGCACGGGCTACGCGAGACGTGGGCGGAGTTTGCACGGGCTACGCGAGACGTGGACGGAGTTTGCACGGGCTACGCGAGACGTGGGGGGAGTTTGTATGGGCTACATACAAACTACGTTAAACTACATTCATATACTGTCTATGGTTTTTACATAATTCACCTTCAAAGCTGCACTTAAAAAAAGTCTACCTTTTATTTGAATGTGAAAGTTTGTTCACAGTCTGCTACCATCAGTGTGTCTAATGACTTGTTGTATTGCTGGGGTCCAGGTGATTAAGAGGATGGGGAACTACCTGAAGATGTCTCTGTCCGTACCTGAGGACTACCTGGAGGGCTTCACCAGGGCCAACAACACCTTCCTCTACCAGCTGGTCTTTGACCCTCTGGAGAGGAAACTGAGACCTCTCAACCCCTACCCCCCACACCTGGACCCCAGCACGCTGACCTATGCTGGCCTGTATCCTTCAGTCACACCACCAATGAGCGGCAGTAACATATTACGTTTACTCCCTTACAATATTTGTACTTTTTTCACAAGTTACTTCTTACTTTTACTTTATTGGGGTGAAAAAAACTGAGATGTCAGCAATTAGCTACTCGTTACATTAACCCGTTGGGAACTGTTGGCACATACAGTATGTTGGCGTCATAACTCCCTCTCTTGGTCTCTCTCTCTCGGGCTCAGTCTTGTGCGCGCTCGCTCTCTCTCACTCTCGAGCGTTCTCTTGGTTTCTCTCTTTCGTTCTTTATCTCTGTATCTTTTAAAAAGAGAATTTGTCCTTATTTTTATTTTATTTTTAAGTTATTTTTGGGCTGCAAACGCAGTTCATTCTTTAGAATCTTCCAAGTCACCCTAACCACTAAATATCTATTCTCCACTGGGTTCTTTGTGTATGTCACCCCAACCATATTCTACCTTTACACCACGAACCAGGAACCGAGGAGACGAGAAAGGCTACCAGATGGCTCTGGGGAACCTGGACCTCCACACCATGGAGCGCATCGACAACTTTGACCCGGACAGACCCTCAGCCCCGGTGGGTACCAGACCATACTCTACACGCAAAATAATGATGATTTCGGGGAGAACAATGTGATTGTTATTACCTGAACCTCCACAAAGCAGGTTATGTTTTTAGTTGCATTGGTCGGTTTGTCCTCAGGATAACTGGAAACGTTGTGGATCTGGATGAAATGTTGTAGTTGTTGGAAATGACACAGAGGAATTGAGGTTTGCACTCTGAGTGCTTCTAGTTATTATTAGTATTATTCCACAACATGTATCTGACAGCTCTGTGTTTGACCCCATGGTCAGGCCGTGAAGCCACGGAGCTGCCAGTGGGGGGAGTCTGCCCCCCGGCCCGCCCGCTCCGCCAGCATCTGGAGCCGGGGATACGTCCCGCCTGGAAACGCTCCCGAGGACGGCGGCTCCAGGGCGCCCCCTACCCGAGGCAAGGAGAGGTTGATGGAGGCCCGCGGCCTGCGCTTGGCCGACAGGCAGCCCGCCGCGAAGAGGCCCAGACAGGGTAAGTGGTTGTAGGACGTAGGGCTGCAACCAGGGCTTGAAGACGAAATATTTCTTAAAATGTTCCGTTCCGAACGGTTCAGGCAGGTCTATGTTTAACGTTTTCATTCTCGGAAGCGTTCTGCCACCAAAATATTGGTCCTGAAACGGTTCGGAAGGCAAACATTTTGTTCGTTCTTAAAGTTCCTTATATTGTGTAATGTTAAGTTTAGATGTAGTTTATACAGAATATATTTAGTGGACTTTCAAACTTCAGTACAACTGTATTAACGTGAAAACCGGTTTTAAAACGCCATTACATTCACTTCCTTGTCTGTTCACAAGATGGAGCCCCAGATGCATGGGGCTTGATGACTGACAGTGAAAGTGGATGGAAATAGTTTCCCAGACATAGGATATGTTAAAATATATAGAGAACAGAAAAAAAATGTTTCTAACCGGTTTTGTGGATTTCACATTTCTCCTCGTAAATTCTGTTCGTTTTCGGTTTTTGTTCTTAAAACCAGGGCTCTGAACCGGTTTAAGGGATTTCTTGGGGAAAAATGAGTGAACTCACCAGGTGTAAAGAACATGTACGGTCACGGTGCACCTCAAATGAACGGAGCCTTCTGAGTTAAAACGAATGTACCGTCGTAACGCCACAGACTCCAGCCTCTCGGACGAGGACGTGCTGCAGCTGTACTCGCCGTCCTCCTCCACCGGGGAACCGAAGAGGGCGAGGCTCCGCACGACTGATCCGAGCGAGGAGCGGCCGGAGCGCCTCCGTCTCCCTCGGTCCTGCGGAGACTCGCAGAGCGGCGACGCTGTGACCTCCCGACCTCGCAACTGTTTCGCCACCGTCCTCCAGAGACGGAACCGGGTGGTGGAGGAGCACGACCAAACCACGCGCAGCAGGTACGTCAGAAACAACTTTTATTTACCATGTGGTATATACAAGCAGAATACATACATTTAGATTGGTCTCAGTAGGTACTAAGACAGTAATAACATTAAAATAACAAAGAAAGTCACACTGTAGCAGGTAATTACATTTAGGGCTGCAACTAACGATTATCGATTAATCGGCCATCTTCACTGACGATTAATTACTTTTGCTGTTTTGCTATCTCTACCCATTGCTAACATTTTCATTTTTTAGTATTGGCATGGAAGAGCCTACTCTTCTGTGCTAAATTCTAACATGTTTTCACCCGAGCTTACGTGTTGTCTTTATTGTATTAGTGCCATGACACTGGGAATGGAGACTGGCATTGGGACCAACATATATGCTGCACTTACCGGAGGACAGACCAAACATTAATTAAATAATTATCATCGTGATATACTTTCAACCTAAACGTCTCCGTGTTGTTCTCCAGGTTCTTCAGCTCGCCCACTGAGGTCGAGGGTACGAGTCCCGGGAAGGAGGACCGAATCCAAGTCAGTTTAGAGGAGGAACCCGCCACCCACTACCAACACCATGAAGGTGAAGCGGTCATGACATCCACAGGGAATAAAGATATTTAGTAGATAAATAACATCTTTTCATCTAAATGACAGGAATAAGGTTTTAAATACCAGTTATATAACGGTTTCAGTTGCTATTTGGCGACCTTCATCAGGAGTGGCGTCCAGTTGCCATGGTGACGCCACAGCTTTATCACTTCCTTGTGGCCGTGGTCTGACTGCGTTTCCTGCCAGTCTGACCTCTCCCCCCGCACCCCATGTCCAGGGGGCCGTTGCAGGATAGTCCCAAACACGTGAGAGTGTAAGCTTCCTCATCTCTGTTGATGGTGTTCTTGCCACGTTTCCTAATTTCTCTTGCGTCTTTGATCCAACGTTGATATCTGTTCTGTATCTCCTGGAGGCAGGATCCAACTAATTTTACACTAAAACAAAATAGTGTTAATGTTTCCACAAATGGTGTCTGAACACAGAACCGTTAACCAGTGGTTCTTTATAATATTTCCTTGTTGCTGTAGAAAGCGTGGAGGAACCAGACGCTCCCTCGGTGGAGACCCCCAGTCCCGGCTCCTCGCCCTCCCCCGCCGAGGGCTCTCCGTCCAGCCAGCGAGCCGGCAGCCAGGGCGTGTTCCAGTGGTCCTCCCCCACGGTGAAGACCTCCCACCTCCCGCCGCTCGCCGTCACTTCGGGCCTCGCCGCCCTCCAGCGGTACCAGCGTACGACCGAGCGCTTGTCACGGTGCGTACAAAGTAACCAGTAACCTGTTTACATGTGATATACATGCTACTCCTTATTATTATTATTATTATTATTATTATTGTTGTTATTATTATTGTTAGACGCTTATTAGATTACTTTGGAAGCTTGTAACGCGTTACTGCATTTTAATTTTTTGTGGCGTGTACTGTAGTGTAGTATTTTTTTTAATATTTGCAGTAGCTACTTTCTGTATGTTTGGACCGCACTGGACCACACGCGTGTGTGCTGCATGTGCGTGCGCGTCGCTACTCGTGCGTGCGCTAAGACCTCGAAGTTTGCCGACTTTGCACCTGTCTCTGGGGGGCGACATGCAGGTAAGATGAGTCGACTCCAAACCGCGGCTGCGCGGCAGAGGCAAAGTCATAGTGGCAGATGCCTAACAGTTCACTTTCCATGTTATTTAGAAACTCTGGAAGCCAAACACGCAGTAATGTAAAAATGTTTCCAGTTGTCCGCTGCCCGGCACTTCCTCGCCTGCCTCTGGGTCCGCTGACCCGCCCCAGGATGAAGACGCCGACTCGCCGTCCCAGGACAGCGCCTACTTCTCCCAGTCACAGAGCCGTGACCTCACTTCCTGTCCTGCGGGGTCAGAGGTCGCTACCCCCGAGGACGACACGGTGAGAACGGCCCATCGATCTGGTCTTTCTGTCCGTCGATACGAGACACGGTGGAATGGATCAGAACTCTAGAGACCAACAACGACCAGAATCAGAACCAGAACTTAAGTCTGCTTTCACATCAAGTACCTTGAGTCGGCAGAGTAGCCATAAAATTACTTAAAAGTATTGTTACCTCAGCAAAATACTACTCAAGTAAAAGTAAAAAAAGAACAAAAAAGTTATTTAAGTAGTGGAAGTACTGAGTAACTTACAGTAAAAAAGAAGAAAAAATAGGACAAATTCTCTTTTGTAAATGTAATTGAATGCCCCTTGTTGATTTACAAACCCTCGAGCGAACGTGTCCGAGAGGGAGAGAGAGTGAGAGAGAGACAGCGGCAAGATAGAGAAGGAGTGAGAGAGAGCGCATGAGTGAGATATGACGTCAACATATGTACCAACCACTGGCGTAGCCACATTAGGGCCGCAGTGGGCCGGTGTCACTATGATTGACAGCTGGCCCGCCCTAGTATGAAAAGTGTCCAAAATTATTGACAGCTGAGCTGATTCACCCCGTCGAACGAACAACTAACCATAATGTCACATTCAATGTCACACTTCTTATCCAACTCTGTCAATTCTGTATTAAATATTACAACTATTTACAGAAGTGATCAAACTCCTCTTCCTCAGTGTCGGAGACTTACCGCTTCTGTAGTTCTGTGGCGATGGTTGCCGTGGTTCACCCTGTGCCGTGGCCCGGGGTGAACCGGGAGGCTAATCTACCCTTGTGCAAGTTCAGCATTTCAAAACTCCAAGCAGTTAGGATACATCGCCAGACGTCGTTGCATGCGGCCAATGTTTTTTTTTGCCATTCGTCATCCATTCAACGGCTGTTTTTTAAATGTATTTATTTTATACTAACACGCCGGAGTAAAAAAACCAAGTCTCTCGTTCCGAGCGCTGTTTACTTGCAATAATTAATAATAATAATAATGGGCAGAATAAAAAAAATAATAATGATGATAATAAAAAATATTTTGTAATATTAGCTGTCATAATAATATTAATAATAATTAGATCTAATTAAGCACATTTAATTAAGCCTATGTAAGAAACTGGCCCTGAATATTTGTTCTCTTCTGAATTATTTTAATTATCCTGTTTTTTTTATTATTATTAATAGGTAGGCCTATATTCTTCCCTCTATTAACATAACCTATATAAAGGCCTACTGCCTATGCAAGGGTTTAGGTTGGACCGTCCATCTTTTCAGTGCCTCGTCTGGCACAGCAGTAAGCCGGAGAAATGGTTGATTAAAATGTATAAAATAGCATCTAAGAAACTGTTTTGATTTTCTGGCTACGCCACTGGTACCAACAGTTCCCAACGAGTGCCGCTAAAGGCCAAGTTTATGTAACGAGTAGAGAATTGCTGACATCTCGGTAAAAAGTAGTTTATTTCAACTCAAATTTACTAGTAAAAGTAGAAAGTAACTTGTGAAAAATGTACTCCAAAAGTAAGAACGTACACAAAAATCGTAAATAGTGAATGTAATGCATTACTGCCCATCTGTGTAAGGATGCTGTGGGTGGTGTGTTCTTGATGTCCGGTTGTCTTTCAGGAACCAGAGCAGCGTTCTCCTCTGAGCTCCTCAGACCGCTCAGCGTCGCAGGGACTTCGCTCCTCGGTACGTGTCTCACAATCTATGGACGGTGGCAGATGGTGGAAAAGCTGTGTGTGTTTCCTTGATCTGTGTGTGTTTCCTTGAACACAGGAAATGACACAGTGAGATGTGGGGTGAAATGGGAGTCTGGGGTTTATAAGGTCATTACCGGGGGCAGAAAGTGCCTAGTGTAGCTGGCCTCAGTACCCAGCTGTATGACAGCGGTAGATAAACTCTTCTTGTGTTAGATTTTGGAGTAATGTCGGGCAAACGTTCTGTCCAGACGGCGGGACTGCCTCGGTCCAGACCCGGCTCGCTGGCCGACCCCTCCAACAGGATCCGGCCCACGGCTCCGGCGCGGCCCAGCGGGCTGCGGAGGAAGAAGCAGAGCGAGAACAATTGTCCTCTGGGCGTCCAGTCCACCATCAGCAGTCTGTGGAAGAACTTCAAGAGGTGGAGATACTTTAGAATTAGCCTACTCTTCCATGCTAGCTTATGACATATTTGGGGTTTTCAACCAAGCTTACTCATTACCTTTATTACCTGTGCCGCGAAGCAGGTTATGTTTTTGGTCCTGTTGGTTTGTCCCCACGATAACTGAAAAAGTTGTGCACGGATCTGGATGAAATTTTGTACAGTTGTTGGAAATGACACACGGAAGAAGTGATTACATTTTGGTGCATTTCTGTAGCCTATAAGTAACATAATCATACTTAATCACCAACTTACCGATAGATCGCTGGGCGGTTACCGTCATATGACCAGACTTCCGGGTCGCAGTGTGTCAAACGACCTACTCTATGAACAGAAGTGATGCAGTATACTTGGTTTTATTCAAAGTGATGTAGTATACTTAGTTTTATTTTTTTAGTGATAAACAGTACTGAACTCCAGCTGGTAGGAACAGCAGACCAACCTGTTTGTAGGAATGCTGTCTCAACATGTCGTGTGCAGTGAGAGAAATCCACTCTTCTACAGAGCCTAAAGAAAGGTATTCAGAAACAAACATTTTAGGCCCTAATGTCTTTCACTCTTAGCTTGGCGAGCCAGAACCAACGCATCGTCCACGCATCGCTAGACGCTTGCATTGGGTCTGGTAAAACCAGGGTCGGAAAACGTGTCAATCAAATCGTGTTATCCAGTCACAGCGCAGTAGGTGGGAGAAGCGGCGTGGAGGTGTGACCACCTGATTTTCCCAGACCCAATGCAAGCGTCTAGCGATGTGCGATGCGTGGACAATGCATTGGTTCTGGCTTGTCAGGCTATTTCACTCCCAGGACTAAAATTGTATTTGCTCAACAAACATTCAAGACAAGAATCAGGATTTTATTTTTGTCATAGACCCCTTGTGTACTTTGAGAAGAGGTGTTATCTGAAGCCTCGTTAACGGTTATTTTGTCTTCACAGAGAGTGCCCAAAGCTGGAAGCTCCACCCCGGGGCCCGCCCATGTCCCCATTGAAGAACCTGTGCTAGTCACGTGACACCGCTGTGATGTCTAGGCTCTGTTCCAAATTGCGTACGTCCCTGACCGCTGACCGCTCCATCAACGATGTACACTCACTGAATACTGTCCGAATTACCAGCATGTAAGTGCTGTTACAAATGGAACACTCAGTATCAAATGCTCCAGAATTAACGGTTGCGTGCGCTCCCATTGTTGCGCTGCCTGCACCTGCTTTTCACAATTAAAAGGAAAACCAGACGCCAGTCTGTGACCGTTCACTGTAAAATTAAATAGGATTTAGCTGAAAGCGTACTTATTAGGAACGAGCGATCACGTGACTTGTGTTCGAGTCTGCTTCCAAACAAATTGCATTGGTTGCGGAGGAGCTCATTATACGTAGTAGTAGTGTCCTTGAATGTCAACAGCCGCTCCTCGTTCACATGTCGACCGGTGCGGCTGCGCGCACCTGCACATTCCATTAAGCTACAAGTTGGAGCCTCCGAGATGATGCGGCCACCCCATTGGTCCTTAGTGGTCACGTGGTTCTACACGCAGCGCTGTGAGGAATCTCGGACGCAACAACTCGAACGCAACATTGAATTGAATCACTCAAATACTTGACAAATATTTTAGGTAACTTGAATGGAACCTGAATGGTTCCACACACTCGTGCACGATGATTCTCCACAGCCTTTAACACAGCAGCGATTCCCAGGCATGTCTGCTTTTGGCAGCGTTTGCGCACTGTGTGCGTACCGTGTGCGTGCAGGAATGTAAACAACTCTGCGTGTATCCATGCCACTCCGCCCGACAGGAGGAGGTGCTCCTGCTCACTCACGCAGATTTTTGGAAGCGGTGTGATGTCATAATCTCGTTCCCCATACAGCGCTGCAGCCACCACAACGGGGCCAGGACATGAACATTTAACCGGTATGACCGTGTGGTCCCTCCACTGGAAGTGTTTCATTTAGAACAGTATCTGACGTGCACAAATTGGAAAAGACTCAGTCTGTAACTCCACATACTGTGTATGTAACTACTTAGAGCAGCCCTGAGCTGCCTGCGTCTTTAGATTGAATAAAACTATTTTATTTGTCCCGTTGTGTTCTGTGTTTTTGGAAGTGTCTTTGGATAAGCTATTTTGGTATGAATGAATTTTAAAGTGATTATGGCATTAGCTAATAACTATTAACCAACATTGTTATTAACCAACATTAGTTGGTTAATAACTAAGTGGTATTTTGACCTGACAAAATGCTAACAGAATCTGAAATAAACCATGTTGAACCGAGGTGTGTGTACATATTGTACAGAAAATAGAAATATAACAAAGAGAATTGTATTTAACCAATGTCCCTAGAAAGTAGAGATCTGCATTGAGCTTTTGTGATATTTGTGGAGAATATTTGATGGTTATTTAAATTTAGTATTTGTAAAGTACTGCGTCCAGAGTGAGCACAGGGAGGCAAGATACCATACAAACGTGTTTTTTTTTTTTTTTTCTAATTTTAAAATATTTCTGGAAAAAATGAATAAATATGGATATATTTTTATAACTTTTTAAGAAATGAAATTTAAGTGACGTGTAGACGCTTTTTTTGAAAAATGTATTCATAATGCGTTATTTTACACAAAACCACATTCCCTCAGCCGCCGCACCTCGGTCCAGAAGAACATGTGACCAGATCTCGGCCAATCGGGTGGCCGCTTCAGCTCGAGTGTACCTACTTGGACAGGTAATGGAACCTCAATAAAGTTTAATGTGCATTGCAATTAAAAACTGCTGAATGAATTTATTGTGTGGCGTTTCATTAACTACTAAGCAGGTTTGGGCCGTGGCCGTCAAATCATTTATTAGACTGTTTTATTCCAGTTGTCTAATAGTGATAAACAAGTACATTTGATCAATTTTTTGTTGAGAATAAAATTATTGAATAAGACGCTTTGATGGGTCGCCTTAACTCGGGCGAGCCGACTTGGAGAGTTATTGGAACGCCCAATTATTGTGTTGATGGGCGCGGCAGAGTGACGTATGACTTGTAAGTCGGGGTGGGGGGAGTTTCCAACATGGCGGCTTCCATTTCGGGTTATACTTTTAGTTCTGTGTGTTACCACAGCGCCAACAGTAACTCCGACCACGTAAGTACTGCTCGACACGCCGTGTGTGCACCCGCTTCCCTCGGGGTTGGCTCTGGTGCAGCC
>OMKY01010233.1:1789-11910 GCA_900302395.1 Bregmaceros cantori
AGGAGTATTATCATTATTTTCTATTATTTATTTTTTATTTTGTAAAGTTCATCGAATAAAAAAAATGAGATGCTCGACTCTGTTTCTGCCTGTCCAATCAGAGCCGTGTTGCAGCGGGCTCTCTGCAAGACGACATGCTTCCTACTCCGTCACTTCTCACGCCTACTGTGCTGTGATTGGATAACTTTGATTTTTTTTTTTTTTTTCAAATGTATTTTTTGGGCGCAAGCACCGTTTTTCATTTTTTATAGGGAGAGATAGTGACAGGATTAAACCGGAGACAAGGATGAAGAGTCGAGGGGAGACATTGCAGAAAAGCCGGAGAGGGGATAAGAACCCACTGCTCGACCTATGATCTTGGGGCTCTATAACCACTCTGCCATCGCTTCCCCTCTGGATAACTCTGATTTAAAAAAAAAAAAAAACACCCCACACACACACACACCAAACGCCACACCCCTTTTTGTTTGGTCTGGCTTGCCAGGTCACCTCATTTCTTCTTACTGTGATGGAACTAAAGTTGTTTTTTGTTCGTTTCCTTAGAGACACGACTGTAGCTTCAGGCTCCCGCTACCCTCTCTGCTACCAAGGACCTTCAGCGTGGCGCTCGCCGCGGTGATATTAATCACACTGTGCGAGGTTAATCTAGGCCAATTAATGACTCGCTGTGAACGCCAAGTCACCGTTGATGGAGGACACAGCTTCGAGCCGGGGCGCCGCCGCGTGACGTATGACGCCCCGTGTGTGGCTGGCGGCTAACGCATTATACCGTGTGATGTCACATTATGTATGCACGTCCTTGACAAAAGAGAAATTAAAACTCACTACTGGCATGAAACTGTCACGCCACATCTATTTAGCTTTTTTAATGGGTGGATATGTAGAGTATATGGAAAATGACGCATAGTCCTCCATATTGAGGGCATAGTTGCAAATTGCTCCATTGTTAGAACCCTTGAGATTTGACTATTTTTCTTAAAAATTTACATCACCAAGAAACGGCATCGTTAGAAGGATCTGCCCCGCCCAAATTCACTCAGAGGGGCACTCGCCGCTCCAAAAAATTGATCCGTTTATTTTGTTATGGTGTGTTTCCACCAGATTTCGTGGCCGCTTGCTTTGGTGGCGCGAATACTAATAACCGCTCGTGCCAGCGGTGTTCCAGTTGCCACTCGCTGAGTGGCGTGACCCAGAATGGTTGTCGTTAGATCGGATACATCCTATAAACGCTATAAGTATCCGATCCAAATAGGTGGAAGGGAAGGCGCATGCCGGCAGAGACTCGCGGAGCTAAAATACTTATATTATGTATAGTTGGGGCGCCGTGCAGAGCGGGTGGTCGTGCGTCGCCCCCCCACTGGGAACGGACTCGGGAAGCTGCGCTGCTCTCACCCCGGGGCTGTGAGCTCCGGCGTGCGAGCACCACACCCCAATGCCCTCAAGCTTTCGGGGGCAGTCCGCTGGGCACAGAGATGAACAGACTCGCTTTTATTATTTTATTAAATGGAATGCAAGCGACGGGAGAGATATGGTGTCGGGCAGCGGGGCCACTTTTATTATTTCATCTCCCGCGGTCCACCGGGCGCGCTTGTCGATTTGTTGCAGAGTTGTGCGGCAATTGATCCATGCCACGTCTCCTCTCGTCCACTTACGTTGTACTTCCGGGCCGCAAAATCCAGTGGAAACACACTGTTAGGGTTTGGGTTAGGGGTTAGGCCTATGGTTACAATTAGCGCGTTGTCTTTTAGATTCACACTTTACATCATGGCAAATTATACGCCAAAATTCATTTCGCGGTTGCAGCGCGAGCCTCATGGAACAGTCTCCCCCTAAATGTTAGACATGTCTCTTCTTTGCCAGTTTGTCAATCCCTTGTAAAAACCCACCTGTTTTCCTTGGCCTTTGTTCCCCAGTTATGATGTTGATTTGACTTATTGTATCTTTTTTGCTTTCATGATTATTCTTTTTTCTGCATGGCTGTTTTTTATCTAATGATAGATGCATTTTATGTATTACTAAAAAATGGAGACGTCTTTAATTGCGTTTTTCTTTGTTTTTTTTCAAATTGTATTATTTGGTGGTGAAATCTACTTTTGAAACGATGCAATAGAAAAGGGCTTTGGAAGAAAAAAAAAATCGGCATTTTTGTATGCTACACTCCTTTCAGCTGACTGAAAGTAACGGAGCATTGCTGAAAAATATTTGTTCAGCTCCATCCATTGAAATACTTCATCCTTTCAAGACTTTGGAATCAAGGTCCACGCTCAATACGTGGCACATCCTGCTAAAATCTATGCACACGCGCCATCTCAAGGATTGTATGAAGCTTATTTTTTGGCCGCAAGTGCCGTTTTTCATTCTTTACTGAGAGAGAGTGACAGGATTAAATTGGAAACTGGTATGAAGACTCGGGGGAGACATTGCAGAAAAGCCGTTGAGGGCGCTGAGGGACGCTCTCTATAACCACTTCTTCAGCTTCTACAGGCTTGAAAATACCTGATGAGACTAAAATTATTTTGTGTTTTTACATATTTTCGGTATAGACGAGTTGGGGGGAGTACTTCCGGTGTATGAACGTCACGCCCGGTGTTCTTTAGTTTGATGTGTTTTTGGCAATTTTTCAACATATATATTCGGTGGGAACACACACCTACAGGGTTATTTAAAACCGTGGGGGTAACTTGCGGGGTGCTATTCAACACCCAAATGCACTCGTGCGGATCTGTGACCCACAAACGCATGATCAGTGCAACTTGTTCCATTTTCTCATTCCTTTTGTAATAACTAGTAGAAGCAGCCAGCTTATTGGTCCAAAAGAACATGTGACCACTCGGTGAGTAACTTTAAGGAGATTTTGACTGTATTTTAGTCAATATTGATACAAAATTATGAACGGAGCGAGTGGTGTGATGTGTAACCGGTCACAGACGACACCTAGTGGTCGGATTTTGAATTGCGTACGTTTTGTCTGTTTTGTGTGCTCGAGCCTCGGTCAAGTACCAGAGTTGGCATTAGCATCAATAAGGCACCGGAAGTCTGTTTCATCCCAGCGGGACAAAATTCCAGCCCCCTGTATTTCGCGGGTAAACTCGCCTAAATTTTTCATGTCATGGTTAAGGTATTGAGTGTGTAGTGAACAGGATACCACTCATTATTTCCATTTTTAGCTCTGTGTCCGTGCAGACTGCTGAGCACGCTGTACATCCATCTTTTGTCCTAATACGAGGATGGCGTGCAGCCAGAACAAAGCTGTGAGTTCCTTGAGTTTATTATATTATTGATGTGTAGTCCATGTCAAGCGCAAGGCTTTCAGAAGCAATAACGACTGGAGACAGCGGTTCTGAACTTTACATCTTCTGACTTTGCGGCACTCTAACTACATTAAAGTGAGAGAGCCCACTTCTGCACAGAGTTAGTTAGGGTTAGGTTAGAGTTAGGTTATGGTTTTTTTGGATTCACACTTTACATCCTGGCAAATGATACGCTAAAACCGCCAAAACCCAACTGAGCATGTTAATATTTAGTTGTGGCAGACATTTTGGGAGCCACATTGTGGTCAGATGAACAGACAGAGAGCGATATTTGCAGAAGAATGACAATTTAAACGTCATAATCTATTATTGATTTATCCCTGGGAGTAGACTGCCATCTGCTGGCATTACTACGGCTCATTTGCTTTCCATTTACCCCAGTCCAAACCCTTACATAAATGTATACTTCACCGTACATGACACAGCTCCCAAAATATCTGCCACCCCCAAGCCGTGACATCACCATACACAAGCCCTATTGGCTGCCGATTAATCAATTCCAGATTAGTTAGACTGACAGATTAGACTGACTGACACATACATAATAACCTGCTTTATAGAGGACAAGAGATGCGGTCCATGTGTAATTCCTGCAGCTCTCTCTCCAACCTTGTCTGGTGTTTCACTGGGACGTGACTAATATCTGGTTCCTAAGCCAATACTGTAATGCTTTGATTAACAGCAGAGCAGCAAGGCAATTACAAACTGCTGAGCTGGCTGTCTCATAACTATGAGAGAGAGAGAGAGAGAGAGAGAGTCTCATAACTATAACAGCAGCTCACAGAGATGTAAGGAGAGACTCAGGAGGGAGAGAGAGAGATGAAGGGAAGATAGAGACTGAGCAAGGGGGAGAGAGAGATGGAGGGACGGAGAGATGAAGGGGAGAGAGAGAGAGAGATGGAGGGACTGAGAGAGAGAGAGAGGAGAGCAGACAGAGACAGAGAGAGACAGTGTATATGGGGAGATAGATGGGAGACAGTGAGAGACAGTATGAGTGAGTGAGTGAGAGATTCTCATAACTACAGCAACAGCTCACAGAGAGGCAGTTGGAGGGGAGAGAGAGAGCACAATAGAGATGGACAGCGAGAGAGAAAGGGGGAGAGAGAGAGATGGACAGACAGAGAGAGATAGATGGGGAGAGGGAGAAAGAGAGAGAGATTGTGGTCACTACAGGCCACCTTCCATCAATCACCATGGGAGTGTATGGCAGTGCCTCTCAGCGAAGTGCTACTCGCAAACAATTCAGTGGAAAGAGACCAGGATTTATGTGAAAAAAATCACTAGGGCCAGCAGCTGCATTCTTTCACAGGTTCCAGAAATATGGCTTCTCTCTGGAATCTACAAAACATTTCTAAATGTTCTTTTTAATTTTATGCAGCCAACACTTTTGCTTATAAGGTTCAAACTTCAAATGTCTTGGCTAGATATATTTAGAGTGTGTTTTCTTGCACTGTTTTAAGTCCTAAAAACCATGTTTTTGTGTACAGCTGTGTTTACACTCAATTTAAATAAAACTTGTTTGTATTACATTCACTTTTCTGTCATACTCATTTTTTGTTATGATTTTCAGAATACAACCATATGTGCCACTTTTGCATAGGTGTTTACAGTTAGTTGGAATACTTCAAAGCAATACTGGACATAGCTGGGTATCGGCTAGCTAAGCTATGTTATGAGCTAAAGCAGGGAACATACCGGACCCACATATTTCAGGAAGTATCACTCATTTACAGCTGATGGAAGGGGATATCCGATGTCGCATCTTGTTACATATCAGTAACATTGTGGCTGTGTCCAAAATCGCTCCCTATTCCCCTATGTAGTGCACTATATGAGGCGCACGGCATTTTGGAGAGGTGCCAAATTCTCCTTGTACCCTATATCGTGCACTTAAAGTATCCCACAACGCACCGCGAAAAGCAATTCGCTACTCTTTACATTAATTAAGTTGGCTTTTAGAGACACCCATTGGGAACTATGGCACATATGTTGGCGTCATATCTCTCTCTCCATCTCGGGCTCTCTCTCTCTCTGGCTTTCTCGGTCTCGGGCGCTCTCTCTGCCTCTCTCTCTGTCTTGGCCACTCTCGCTCTCTCTCTGCATCTCTGTATCATCTATATATTAATGAACCGCGTGGGGATTTCTGGGGATTGTAAATCAACATCAATTATATTTTGAAAAGCACATTTGTCAAAAAAATACTGAAAGTTCCTCAGTAGTAGTTGCTACTTAAGTAACTTTTTTGTGTACTTTTTTACTTTTACTTGAGTAACTATTTTGACTACTGTTTACTTTTACTTGACTGATATTTTGCCGAGGTAACAATACTTTTACTTAAGTAATTTTTATGGCTACTCTGCCCATATCTGACAACTTGTGTGGTGCAGGAAAGTTGGAGGATAATCTGTGTCGAGGCCTCTCCACCATTGAAGACACCTGTTGGGAACACAGGAGAACAAGTTCAGCATATTACACACACGGCCACCACAGGAACGGGAGAGGGCAAACAATGACAATAATTACCTTGAGAAGATGACGAAGTTCCTTCCTCCAGGAGAACGCTTGTGTTACAAGTCAGCGGGGCCAGCTGGATGACCATCACGCATCGTCCGCGGGCCTCCCATCACCGTCGACTCCGAACGGATCGTCCGCAGAGCCTCCAGCGCCTCCAGTTGGCACGCGTCAGCAATCAACAGTCCGCATCTACTTAAGGCAGCGTCCGACCCCGGGGAGACGCAGCCCCATAGTCACAGATCAGCGCGACCCCCTGGAGCTTCCACCCGTGCCCGATCCAGCCCCGGTGGACACTGACCATGAGATGAGTAACATGTCGGATGACGACGCCATGGAAGAGTGTTAGATAAGCGATGTTTTATTTCTACTACCGACCTCTAAAGCGTCTTCATAAAAATACTAACTAAGAGAGATCATTTAATGTTCAATAAAGAGGTTTTCAACCCTCCTTGTGTTTCCTCTCTGGGTAATTATTCATTGCTGAAAATTGACCCGTGACAGCTTGTGGTTCTTGTAGGCCGCCGTCCAGAGATGGGCATTGCATTTACTACATTACAATTTGTTGTGTACTTTTTTACTTTTGGAGTACATTTTTAACAAGTTACTTTCTACTTTACCTGAGTAAATTTGAGGTGAAAAAAACTAAAACTTTTTACTAACATGTCAGCAATTTGTTACTGCAACTCGTTACATTAACTTGGCCTTTAGCGACACTTGTTGGGAACTGTTGGCACATATGTTGACCTCATATCTCTCTCTCTCTCCCCCTCTCCGGCACTCTCTCCATCTCTGGCTCACGCTCTCTCACTGTCTCCATCTCTCTCGGTCTCTCTCTTAGGAGAAATTATCCATTTTTTTCCCGCGAAAGTTACTCTGTATTTCTGCTACTTAAGTAACTTTTTTGAGGAGTACTTTTAATTGAGTAATATTTTCCTGAGGTAACAAGACTTTTACTTAAGTAATTCTTATGGCTACTCATACCTACTCATGCCCATATCTGCCGCCGTCCTAGTTGCGTGAAGTGGCGGCTGATGTACTGATCGCCAGCAGGTGCGGTGTTGTGTGTGGTCCACGGAAGAATCCACCCAGAGTGTGCAGCTTGCAACAACTTCAAGATTCAAGATCCATTTTGATTCATCATGTTGCATATGCAGTACACACACACATGAATATTTAGTTGGGCATGAAACCGCTCTCTCAAGATCAACAGATAATGAACAAGGTCAACACAAAAAGAAAGAAAAGCAGCACATAATTTATAAAGTGGCATTGGCATAGAATCAACACATGTAACATGTCAACATATCAGGGCTACCCCATGCATTTAGAAGCATCACTGTGCGTGGGAAGAAACTGTTTCCACGTCTTAGTCTGCAGGGCTCTGTAGCTGGGCTGGATGTGGCGGTCTAACCGACTGCATCACAGAGCCAGCCTAAGGACATCACTTTTAAAGTTGTTTTTTCCGGTGTCAGTGCCATTTTTCGTCTTTATTGGATTGGATTAGTCGGAAAATCCTCCTCGTATAGAGAACACCAAGGAAGAAGTGAAATGCAGAATAAAACAAGCCATTGGACCATATGAAGATCTACTAACCACAGTCAAAGAACGAAAACTAAAATCGTACGGACATGTCACAAGATCCCAAGGACTCTCAAAAACAATCCTTCAAGGCACAGTGCCAGGTGGAAGAAGGAGAGGAAGAAAGAGAAAGCGATGGGAAGATAACATCCAAGAGTGGACAAGTTGCAGGCTGAGTGGACACCATGCGAGTGGCTGAGGACAGAGAGAGCTGGTTATGAATTATTCAGCGGTGCCCCAATGGTCAGACAGACTACGAGGACAGAGAGGGATGGAGAGAGCTGGTTGTGAAGTCTTCAGTGGTGCCCCAACAGTCAGACAGACTATGGGAGTGAAGAGGATGATGATGAGTCAGAAACTGGGTTGAAGTGATTAGGGGTAGACATCGCAGACAAGCTGGCGAGGGGAGGAGAATGTGCGGCACTGCGGACGCTGCGGTAGCAACAACACCAGTAACATGAATGGGGGCACATTAGGTGCGTTGTCCATAACCACTCCGCCAATGGCACCCCCTTTAAAAATCAACTTTAAAAGGAATGGTTAAGACGTATGGTGTACTCCACTACCAGACTAGAAAAAGTGAGAATTAAAACTCTGCAAAAGGCGTACAGAGTTCTGGTACACGGTCTGCGCGGCTTTCGACTAATTGAATTTCTTTCCTTTCTCAGGTGCGCGCTGCTTCAGTAACGCCGCGCGCTGTCTGTGCCAGCTCGTCAAGTGTTCGTTAGGACCACTGGCGTTTTATTGATTCCGGCGAGGACGAGTGGTTTCCCCAAATAGCGTTGTCACGACACTCACACTGCAGCTCGTGGAGGTTTTAAGTTTCCCCCTCTGTTGAAAATACTTGCTGAGCGTGTGTGTATTTAAAACCATGTCGCTGTTCATTACCTTTCCACTGTGGGAGAAACCACAGCTGCAGTAGCAGGATGACGTAATTCTTTTACTAGCAAAGAAATTATTATTTCCTGACATGTGGCCAGATATGCGCATGAGTAGCCATAAAAATTACTTAATGTATTGTTACCTCAGCAAAATATTACTCAAGTAAAAAGTAGTCATCCAAATAGTTACTCAAGTAAAAGTAAAAAGTACTCCACAAAAAAAGCTAATTAAGTAGTGAAAGTACTGAGTAACTTTCAGTAAAAAAATAGGACAAATTCTCTTTTCAAAATGTAATTGAATGCCCCTTGTTGATTTACAATCCCAGGAAAAAAATCCCCCTGCTTTTCATATCCTCTTGGAAGGAGAGTGAGAAAGACCAAGAGAGAGACCGAGAGAGAGAAAGAGAGAGAGAGAGAAAGCGCCCGAGGGCGAGAGAGAGAGCGATATGACGCTAACATATGTGCCAACTGTTCCCAACGGGCCAAGTTAATGTAATGAGTCGCCGATTGCTGACATCTCAGTAAAAAGTATGTTTTTCCACGTCAAATTTACTTCAGTAAAAGTAGAAAGCAACTTGTGAATAATGTAGTCCAAAAGTTAAAAAGTACACAAAAAAATGTAACGGAGTAAATGTAATGCATTACTGCCAATAATATTTTTTTTTTTTAGTTGAAGTAGAAGGTCCTGGGTTCGAATCCCAGCCCAGGTCCCTTCTGTTAGAGTTTATATGTTTTCCCTGTGTCTGTGTGGGTTTCCACCGGGAACTCAGATTTCCCACCACCACTAAAAACATGTTCTAGTTAACCTGCTCCAGTCCGTGCCCCTGGCCAAGGCACAGCCTCAGAATCTGGAGTGGGCCCTGGGGCGCTGCAATCAAGGATGGGATGTATGTATGTGTGACTAAATTTTTTTTTTTTTTTTCCCGGCATCAGGGCCGTTTTTCATCTTATTTGCTGTAATTAGTCAGAAACTGTGTGAAAGAGATTGAGGGGAGACATTGCAGAAAAGGTCGACGAGGGGGAGGAGAAGTCACGGCACTCGCAGACGCTGTGATGGAACCCACCGCGCCATTTCCTATGAATGGGTTTGCGTTAGGTGCGGCGTCTCCTCCAACAACGCGCCCCGCCCAGAGATGGGCAGTAACGCATTACATTTACTCCGTTACAGTTTTTTTGTGTACTTTTTTTACTTTTGGAGTACATTATTCACAAGTTACTTTCTACTTTTACTTGAGTAAATTTGAGGTGAAAAAACAACTTTTTACTGAGATGTCATTAATTCGCTACTCGTTACCACAGTTGGGTATCGTTACTTTTAAATGTAATCCCGTTACATTACTCGTTATTGACATTAAAAAGTAATCCATTACGTTACTGGATTACTTTTTGAGGCATGTAATGAGTTGGATTACTTTCCGTTACACTTCATACTAAGGATGACAAACAATTGATAAACCGTGGTGCGCCCCCCTTGCGGTTCTTACACCGCAAGCAATGCGGTTTTTGAATTTTTTTTTTACATGCTGTGACATACTTTGTGACACCATGTTCAGAAGCCAATCTCTTCGATAGAGGCACCACATACACAGACTTGCCACTGAATTATCTTCAATCAAAACAGGTCCACGTCACGTTGTATCTGCAACATTAATTTGTAGCATCAGTAATGCCACAACCATATATACCACAACCATAGTAACAATAAACATTATCAACTCAATGTCTTGTCATTGTCCTTCATTCAAATCCTGTGTAATTTGAAATGTCCTCAATTATTTCTAACGTCTGGATGAGCATGTCACTCATGTGCATATTACCACTACAATATGTATATATA
>OMKY01010253.1:2121-12157 GCA_900302395.1 Bregmaceros cantori
TATATTTGGTGGACTTTCAAACTTCAGTGAAAATAGGACGTTCTGGTGGAAGCAAAGTGGACGCACAACCAGAAATAGTTTCCCTGACATAGGATATGCTAAAATATATAGCGAACAAAATTAACCGGTTATTAACTGGTTTTGTAGATTTTTAAATGTTCTGTTTCTGTTCCGGAACAGTTTTCCTTTCCGTTTCCGGTCCTTATACAACTCTGTAAAAGTCTGCTCGTTTCCGGTTTTCGTTTTTGTTCCTTGAATCGGTTCAGAGCCCTGGCTGTGAACTGTGCTCTTTGAAGATGACCAGAAATCCAGATCGTGATCTGATTTCAGCCTGAAGACCGCGGTCGGATGACTCCTTGTAGCAACCTCGGACTGCCCCTCGGAATCACTCACAGGGATTGAATGAGTACACAGGGACTTGGGCCCGCGCAGCGTCAATAACGATGGCACAAATGGTCCTAAATGGACAAAAATCTGTCCGTGCAGAGGGCATGCTCTCGGCTCACGTGTAATGTCTGTTTGGGGAGACGCGCTGGTGGGCGATGACGTTATTGATCGAGTTAGCAGCGTTTCTATCGATCTCCGCTAATGCTACATGGCCTGTGTGTGTCTGGTCGGCAGGGCCGAGGGGGACTGCCTTCCCCCGAGACGTCATGAGCTGATGCGGGAGGCACATGTGTCTCAATGTGACAATTTTTAAGTGGCTTTAGCTAGGGTTAAAGAGCAGAGACAGTCTGTATGTGTCAACCTGTATGTGTATATATCGGGACGGTACTTTGGTGCACTATTTTTGTCCCGTTTTGTCTATTTATGTGCCTCCAATATTCGTTGGCATGATCATACTCAAACGGCGGGCTTATGGACTTTATGCTTTTTGCCTCCACACCGATTTCTCTGTTTTTTTGCCATCTGCCGTGGACCTTTCCTCTTTTGGTCAAACAACGAAGACGGCGGCAAAAGTGTGCCGCATTGTTGCCGCTTTGGTGCACTTGAGGCGCCGCGGGATACGCATGCGGCTGCCCAGCATTACATTAAATACTCACATGTAGCTTACTTCTGGCCTGCTGCACTTCCATCCTCTAGCCAGTACGTCCGCCCTGTAGCCAGTACTTCCGCCCTGTAGCCAGTACTTCCGCCCTGTAGCCAGTACTTCCGCCCTGTAGCCAGTACTTCCGCCCTGTAGCCAGTACTTCCGCCCTGTAGCCAGTACTTCCGCCCTGTAGCCAGTACTTCCGCCCTGTAGCCAGTACATTCACCCTGTAGCCAGTACTTCCGCCCTGTAGCCAGTACTTCCGCCCTGTAGCCAATCCGTCCACCCTGTAGCCAGTACTTCCGCCCTGTAGCCAGTACTGGACCCCCAGCAGTTGGTCTACCGGGCTGATAGATGCAGTCAACGATGCCCTTCAAGCCACACCTCAGCACCTGGACACCCCTGGATCCTACGCCCGAGTTCTGTTTGTGGACTTCAGTTCCCCTTTCAACACCATCTTCCCTCACGTCCTCAAGCCAAGCTGACCAAGCTCAACGTTCCCCATCCCACATGCAAGTGGATCACTGACTTCCTGAAGGACCGGAAACAGAATGTTACACTAGGCTAAAGCACATTTCATCTACTCAGACAATGGACACTAGAACCGCACAAGACTGTGTCCTATCCCCACCGTTGCTCTTTCTCTAAACAAACAAATTCACCCAGTCACCAGTCTGTCAAACTCATCAAGTTGGCATATGGTGCCACCCAGATTAGACTCAACGTGAACGGGGATGAATCCATCTACCAAAGGGAGGTGGAGTGGTTGGCAACTGGAGATGTCACGAATAAACCGGAGCCAAACTCCCAGAAGAGGACAGAGATGTTTGCCGACTTCAGGAAGAAATCAGCTCCACTGCCCTATCAATGGCAACTGGAGATATCATGACAGTCGACTCGTTTCGCTTTCTGGGCACCACCATCACCTGGGACCAAACCTGGGGACTCAACATTGGCTAACGTCATTTGTACAATTCCTTCGGCACCCGAGGAAGCTGAAGCCCTCAGCTAAAGTGCTGGTTCACTTCTACTCAGCTACCATCGAGTCCATTGCTCCATGCTGAGTGTCTCTGGTAGTGTTTAGTGTGGTGAGTGTCTGTGATAGTGTTTAGTGTGGTGAGTGTCTCTGATAGTGTTTAGTGTGGTGAGTGCCTCTGGCTCTATCCCGACAGGCTGACACTACCTAGCAGCGTTCCTTGGGACAGATTAATACACTCTGGCCTCCGGCCCAATTGTCTTGTTTCAATTTGCAGAATTAATGAGAGCCGGCGCACACAGGGAAGGAGTGAGGGCCGACACACCTCTCTCTCTCTCTCTCTCTCTCTCTCTCTCTCTCCCTCTCTCTCTCTTCCCACCCCCCTTCCCATCTCTCTCCCTCTCTCACAGTCTCTCTCACTCTCCATCTCTCTTCCACACTCTACTCTACTCTGTTCTCACCTCACTCTACAGCCCTCTCTGTCGCTCTCTGCCTCTCTCCCTCTCTCTCGCTCTCAAAACTCACACATACTCGCTCTCCCATTTCTCAAAACGTACGCACACACACACGCACTCTCTCCCCCTTTCTCTATTTCCCAAAAGGTACATGCACTCTCTCCCTCTAGGGTTCGACGTAAATACAAATCTTTCTGTGACTATAACTAAGGCATTTGTATTTATATATGATTATTGGAATGTCTGCTGTTTGCAAGGAAACCAATTTAACTTTAATGTGAGTCGGGGGTAGAAGGCGACCAGCTGACGCATCAGTCCTCGTCTCAGGTGGAGCGACGCCATTTATTATTTTGTGTCTGTGCAACAATTCAAACCCTCACACGGAACCAGACGGTTGCACAAAACAAGCTATTTTTTGATGCATGCAGCATTTTTCTGTGAACTGAACCACAGGCACTAGAGTACATGTGCTGCACAGCATTCTGCCTAACAGACTGAGCTACAGCGCCAGTGTAGAAGGTGTGTGTTAAAAATAATGTGTATTCAAAGTGCCATTCACTCCCTGAATGGGAGCTAATGTAGACGTTAGAAGAGGGAGGTGCTGGCCCTCTGGCGCAGTGGCGTAAGACCGCTGCTCCAAGCCAGGCCCTCACTGAAGCCACTTTTCCACAGGCTTACTTAAGGCCAGCACGGCACAGTTCACGTGCACATCCACTCGGAAAATCGCTTCTCCACAAGCGCAAATCGGCCAGGCTACACCAGGTTTCAGGACCCACTGAGGTGTGGGTCTGGAATGTGGCCGTCGGTGGCCACGTTTGCTGGTCGTCGAATGGTCACAGTCCGAGGGGCTGGAAAAACGTGGTCAGCCAATCACAGGAGGGGGTATGTGTGCCCCCCCCCCCTCCAGTCTGGCAGGCATCAATCGAACAAAGGCAGACCACCAGTGGGGTGCCACCACCTTTGTCTCTCTCACACCCCCCCTCACTCCCAAACTACCCCCTTCTCTCATGCCATACAGCGGTCACAGCACAGTGTGAATTCATGTGTTAATGGTGAGGATGTGCTAACGCTATCTTCCTTCGGGTATGTTAATATTAAATAATCAATCAAGTGTGTGTGTGTGTGTGTTTGCCATGCCGTGAGCGCGTCAACGGCATTTGAAGACTCTCCTCTCTCTTTCCACTCTCCACCTCCCTCTCTCTGTCATTATTCAATTATTACTATCACAATCAATATTTTATTATGGTACTTCCTCTTCTTTTCGATATTTTAACACACAGAAATGTTCCGCCGAAAAGCTGCTCTGGTTACGTCCTTCTCCCGCTTCATGAGTGGCTAATATTCATCCAATCAGCGAGCGACAGCAGAAAACACGTGTAGCTGTTGACAAATTTATCTCGTATCTGTTAACCACTGGTTCGAGTACTAACGCGACAAATCAACCCGCGACACCCGCAGTAGACAACCCGCGCTGCATCCAGGAACCAACCCGTGACAAATTCAAAATGCCGGTTGAATACACCCTTAGAATCCCCAATGGAACCGTGCTGCAGATTTGCTCTGAACATGCGCATGTTGTGAAAGGGCAGCCACCCTGGTGTAATATTTCTCAACTTTTATTTTCTGCGCTCTATCAGTGCGCTACAACAATCGACCCCTCCCCAAAAAAACATATAATTCGGTCACAAAGCTTCACTTGGACTTTTAATTATGTGCTGAATGGACTCTAAGAACATGGCCAAATATTGGGGAAAAAATTTCATGGATGTTGAATAATTGAAGCGCATGTTTTGCTGTGGGAACATCTCTGTTCAAACTAGCCAGTGTGGTTTTATTTGTGGTGTATTCCTCTCTCTCCCCCTCTCTCTATCTCTCCCTCTCTCTCTCTTCCTCTCCCTCTCTCTCTCCCGCGCTCTCTCTCTATCTCTCCCTCCCTCTCTCTCATGTCGTCTGCGATTGCTTCGTTCATTCCGCGCCTCTTCCCGGCACCAAACACAGCATAATAGGGCTCGCTGTGTAAAAAGGCAGTGGGTAATGGATTCTATTATGCCTTTGGCTCCCTGTGAAGAAGGCTTTTCTAATATGAAGTATTTCATTCATGTCTCGTTGCCGGGGGATTGCTGGTTGAAACATTTTCTTTTTTTTTTCTTTACCCACAACAAAATAATGCTGCAGAAAACACACTCTGACATTGTTTTCACACCAATTGCTTTGGTTTGCCTCAGGGCTTGAAAATGAAATTATTTTTAAAAAGTTCCGTTCCGAACGTTTCAGGCAGGCCTATGTTTAACGTTTTCCTCTACCAAAATATCGGTCCTGAACCGGTTCGGAACACAAAAATTTTGTTCTTTCTTAAAGTTCCTTATATTGTGCAATGTTACATTTTAGATATAGCTCATGCAAAATATATTTGCTGGACTTTCAAATTTCAGTGTGACTGTATTAAACCGGCTTTGAAACACCATTACATTCGCTTCCTTGTCTGTCCACAATATGGAGCCCCAGATGCATGGGGCTTGATGACCGACAGTGAAAGTTGGATGGATGCACAATATGTTTTTAACCGGTTTTGTGGATTTCATAACAGTTGAAAAATATTTTTTCGTTTCCGTTTACGCTTCTCATAAAATCCCGTAAAATTTTGTTCGTTTTCGTTTTCCGTTTTCGTTCCTTGAACCGGTTTGGAGCCGTGTGTATAATAATTCGTCATGAACCCCTCTTCAGGTCTGCTGGGAAATGGTCTGAGGGCTGTTGGTGAGAGAGAGAAAAGCCCCTTTTCCACAGGCTTACTTTAGGTCAGCACGGCACAGTTCACGTGCACATCCACCCGAAAAATCGCTTCTCCACGAGCGCAAATCGGCCAGGCACACCAGGTTTCAGGACCCTCTGAGGTGAGTGTCTGGTCACCGATTGGTCACACCCCGAAGGGGTGACGCAATGTGGCTGGCCAATCACAGGAAGGGGAGCGTGTGTATCAAAATTGAGTTCTGCACGATCCATTAGTGGCCGCGTTAAGAACTTTTTTTTGAGTGGAGAAGTGGCTAAAGAGAGCCGGCCGCTATGTTCCGCTGGAGGGCAGCTCTCTTTCTCTTCCTCTCTCTCTCACTTTACCGCCGTTTGTTTCGGAACAGTCGGCGCTGTGGCTCTGGTAGAGCGGCGCGTGGGGCCGCGCGCTGGTGGCTTGTGTGTGTGTGCGCGTCGGCATGGCGCAATCTCCTCTTTATTGCAATTGCCCGCAAACATGGACAATTTCATTCTATAAGCAGATCACCGACTCGCGTAGACCACTCTTTTAATCCGCTTCAAAATGTATTCCGATCTGATGTAAACCGCAGTGCCATTGCTTTGGGTGGGGGCCATCTTTAGATGTAGCGGTCTCTAATCGCTTCGCCATCCACGACCCAGTTCTAATCGTGAACGATGAGTAGATGATACGTTGGTTCTGGCTCGCCAGGCTACAAAGAAACAAAAGAAGAAAAAAAAGATTTGCTGTATTATATTCATACCAGCCCACAGGCATCTTTGGTTTAGTCGAAACCAGGCTCCGAACTGGTTCGAGGAATGAAAACTGAAAACAAACAGATTATTGTGGAACTTTATGAGAAGCAGAAACAGAAACGAAAATTTCTTCAAATGTTCTGGAACAGAAACGGAACATTATGAAATTCACGAAACCGGTTAAAAATAATTTTTTTTCTGCTCTCTATATATTTGAACATATCCTATGTCTGGGAGACTCATTTCCGGTTGTGCATCGATCCAACTTTCACTGTCAGTCATCAAGCCCCATGCATCTGGGGCTCCATCTTGTGGACAGACGATAAAGCGAATGTAATGGCGTTTTAAACCCGGTTTTCATGTTACATATAGTTGCAGTGAAGTTTGAAAGTCCACCAAATATTTTTTTTTGTATGAACTATATCTAAACGTAACATTGCACAATATAAGGAACTTTAAGAACGAACAAAATCTTTGTGTTCCGAACCAGTTCAGAACCGATATTTTGGTGGCGGAACGGTTCCAAGAACGAATACGTTAAACATAGGTCTGCCTGAACCGTTTGGAACGGAACGTTTAAGGAGTAATTTCGTTTTCAAGCCCAGTAGCTATCTTGATGGGACAGAGGGAAACGGAAAGGGTGAAACAACAAGCTTGTTCCACTAAGCCACAGAGAGAGCACTCTGTTTCCAGGCAACCCAGTTAGACAAATTGATAGAAAGATTTTCGCATATTTTGTTGCGTGGTCATTTCATTAAGAAACATCAGTGGAAAGAGACGTATGAGTGCCAATACACCTGAACTATCCGGTTGAATCGGAATAATCTTTATTGCCATTGTCAATGAACAAGTAACAGACCAGGAATTCTTTTCGGTACCTGTGTAGTGAATAAAGTAAAAGGAGCAGGGCTCCGAACCGGTTTAAGGAACGAAAACGAAATCCGAAAAGGAGCAGAATTTTACGGACATTTACGAGGAGCGGAAACGGAAAGGAAAAAATATTTCTTTAAATGTTCCGGAACGAAACAGGACATTATGAAATCCACAAAACAGGTTAAAAACTTTTTTTCTCTATATATTTTAGCATATCCTTTGTCTGGGAGACTATTTTCTTCCAATTTCACTGCCCCATGCATCTGGGGCTCCATCTTATGGTCAGACGAGGAAGCGAATGTAATGGCGTTAATACAGTTTCACTGAAGTTTGAAAATCCAGCAAATATATTTTGTATACAAATTATATCTCAACTTAACATTGCACAATACAAGGAACTTTAAGAATGAACAAAATGTTTGGTTCCGAACCGATTCAGGACCAATATTTTGGTGGCGGAACGGTTCCGAGAACGAAAACGTTAAATATGGACCTGCCTGCACCGTTCGGAATGGAATGTTTTAAAAAATAATTTTGTTTTCAAACTCTGAAAAAGAGCAATGAATAAAAAGAGAATAAAACTAGAAGCAAACCTGCAAACCTGTACTTTTAGTGCTAGCAGTGTGTGTGGCAACACATTATCAATGCAAGTGCTCCTAGAGTAGCGTGATTGCGATTGACACCACCGGCGAACATGCTCAGCACAAGCCAACTACATTTCCCAGCGGCTGTTGCGAGCCGGAAGTCTGGTCACGTAACTGCGGCATAAGTACCCGAACCAACTTCCCTGGGAAGGAAAGGACAGAGGCTGAGACTTGCGGAGCTGAAATAATTTAATATCGACGACGGCGTTATTAATTCTTCACAAACAGAGAGGGGTAGAGAGGCACCGTGCGGGGAAGTCCTCCTGCGAGTGGCTGTGTGTGGTTCAAGAGCAGGGGAGAGCTGCGTCCAGATAGTCTATGGCTGCGCTACGGTGACTCGGCTGGCTCCCGCTGCGAGCCTCGACCACACACGGCCCCCCCCTGTCCGCACTTGTCTGCTTCGAATGACATCAGCGTGGCCGCCGAGTCGCGCAGCAACTGGCCGCTGGACGCAAATTCAATGCCGCATCTCTTATTTTCGTGATTTGCCGCCTTTCACAAGCGTTGGCGAACTTCAATGGAAACGCACCATAAGTCACCCCAACCACATTCCCTTATTAAGCCTGTTGCTGTCTCTAATTCCACGCTTATCCCAGACAATGAGGACAGACTCAGAAGTTTTAATTGCAGAGAAGCTGAGAACTAGAGGCGAGGTGAGAGCAGGACATGCCGAGATCAGTGCTGCGTCAAGGAATTAAAATACTTTAAAGATCGTTCCAAGAACTGAAACGATCAATTGAATGATCGCAATTCATGAACATTGATTGTCGTCAAATGTTTTGAGGTTCCACTACTTGCACCAAAGGGCAGAAGCGGCGTTTTCGAATTATATGCGCCAAGCGGGTTATGTTTTCTGTCACGTTGGTTTGCCCGTCAGTCTGGCTGTCTTAATTCTTTAGCCTATAAGTAACATAGTTACAGTGTCTAGTTTGACGGTTAGGAGCTTACAAACTGCAGCAACACGCAGCAGTATCCTCCACTCTACTGCATGGTACTAACACAGTTCAGATAGTATAGTGGTTAGCCCTACGGTCTGGAAACCTGGGTTCGTGTCCCACCTCTGGCAGATTGCGAAAATATTTATTTTTATGACTATTATCCCTCCTACCACCAAGAGTGTGCTCGCTGACCACTGGTGACAAGTGATTCAATTTTGGTGCATTTCTCTAGCCTATTAGTAACATAATAGCAGAGACATAACAGAGATGGCAAAACTACCCACATTTCTTACTTGAGTAAGAGTAAAATAAATTTGTGAAAAAAAAATTGAGTACAACTTCACAGTACTAATCCAAATGTCTACTCAAGTAGAGTTAAAAGTACAGGCTCATAAACACACTCAAAAAGTATTTATGAAAGTATAAAGTACAAAGAAAAAAAAGGAAAATTGTTCATAAAATGCACTTCAATTCTAGTTTTACAATGTTTGAATGTTTGAATAAATTGTTAAAAACCTAGCCTAACTTACTTCACTTAAGGTTCATAAATCCCACTGCCGAACATTTAAATTAATATCTGTTCGTATTACCGCCCCCTACTGGCTCATTCACACTATAAATATCCCTTCCACCTACCAGCGGTGCGCAAAAAAAAGTAAGAAGCCTGTTCTGGGAAAAGTAAGGAGTAGAAGTACAAATGTATTTATTAAAAATGTACTCAGTACAAGTAAAAAGTCATCAGAGAAAAATGTACTTCTAAAAGTACAGATACATGAAAAACATAATATATTCAGATTCATCATCCGCTTCAGATCCGCTGGGAAATGGGGGCCGCCCTACGGCGTTGGTGGAGGGAGAGAAAGAAAGCCTTCGGCTGTGCTCCGCCGGATAATGGCTCTCTTTCTCCCCATCTCTCTCTCGCTTTACTGCTCTTTGTTTCGGAACGGTCGGCACGGCAGCTCCGGTAGGGCGCCGGCCGAGTAGGTACGGAGCGTATACATGTTCACTTTGAACTTGAAATTTGAAATAATAACATATGTGGCCATTTCCCAAATATTTGGAATGTAATGTACACATATATGTATTTTATAACTTCAAAGAAAAATATTGTAGTGTTTTAAAACTCAAAGGCCTTAAAAATGTAAGTTGGTGCAACTGTAATTTCTCAAATTTAACAGATTTCCTTAAATAAGTTATAATATAATAAGTATACGTCATTAAATTAACTGTTTTGGAAAGCAATACTCATGCCTCCTCTCATTTTTTGTAAATATTTTTTCAACAAATTGTATCTATAATGGCAGTGTCTCCCTCGTAGAGCCATTACATACACATTCTTTAATCTAGGATTCATAAAAGTGATCTAAAATGTTTACAAATACTGTCCACTTATGTATGCTATCCCAATGATTAATATTTGAATCAAACCAATTTACATTAACATTTGCATTTAGTACAGTATTGACAATTGTTGGTTGGTCGTCTCAAATGATGAGAAACAGGCAATTTCAGCAATTAAGGCTATTCAATAGTCTCAAGAATTCAGACACATTTTGAAAACATGTATTATTATATTAGCATATGCAGAATTTTGTAAAATCTTGGTTGGATTTTATTGAACA
>OMKY01010361.1:3931-14954 GCA_900302395.1 Bregmaceros cantori
TTAGTCAAGTGTCGATCGCCGTTAACGACGACCCGTTAAACCGTCGACCATTAAACCGTTAAACCGACGACCGCCGTTAAACAAGAAGAAGAAGAAGAAGAAAGCAGCTTGCTCTGGAATTTTTGTAAAACCGGCGTGAATGGCCTGCTTAGTCAGGTGTCGATCGCCGTTAAACAAAGAAGAAGAAGAAGAAGAAGAAGAGAGAGGAAGCAAGATGAATATGTTCCATCAAAGAAAGAAAGAAGGGTGAAACGAGGAAAGTCAGAGGATGGCCACTCTGTAGTTGGAGATGAAAGCGATGAGAAGAGCATTGGAACCAAAGATGATCAGCATAGATGCTTAATTGTGGAAGACAGAGCCAGGGGTGATCCTACGCTCGCCGTAAGTCAAGGACTATCGCAGGTGATGAGAGCAACCAAAGTGAGTGAGATGTTTGGTATACCCCCTGGTGGCCCAAAAGGAGAGGTGAGAAGAGTGGACCATAACGGCGCATCGGATGATATAGCAAAGTGGATGTTGATGTGGAGGGAGGGCAGGCAAATCCCAACTCGGAGTGTCATCCTAGAGTTTGATGTGCCTGTACTACCCAACCAAATTCACATTCCAGCAGTGGGTCTTCGTGATGTTGAGCAGGTCATTCCTAAGCCCCTCAGGTGCTATAGGTGCCAAGAGTATGGCCATATCTCTCGGTTTTGTGCTGGGAGGAGGAGATGTGCAAAGTGTGGAGAAGATCACGACACCAGTGATTGTGACGAGCAGCAGAAGAAGTGCAGTAACTGCAGGGGAGATCACTGGACTGTGAAGTGCATAGGATTGAGATAGAAGTGCAGTGAGTCAAGGCCACAGAGGGGATATCTTATCCTGAGGCCCGGAGGAAGACTAGAGCGGCCGAGTTAACAACTTGTTGACGCGGGTACCCTTGCTGACGCTGTAGATGTCCCTCTTGTAGGACTCTGAGGAATTCAAGTCATTCTGGAGAGTTATCTTATGCTGGAGCTGTACGAGGAAGAGACCTAGAGACTAGCCAGCTTGAGAATATATTATCCCCCCCTTTGGGAGGGATACGTGAGAAGCGGCATATGTTTGATGCTCTGATGAAGAAGGTTTCTGATCATGGAAATGAGATTGATGAGCTGAGGACCATCATCAATGACTTGAGAGCAGCAGCTTCGAGAAGCAAATTCAAGAGTTGATGGTTAGCCTTCTGGCTGCCCATGAGGAGCAGATTCAGGAGCTGGGGACAGTTGATTGTGAGACTACAATCTGAGTTCGTAACAAGGGTTACGGAGATCCGATTGATGAAGGTTGAGGTTCAAATGATTCACCTTGATTTGAATAGTGTCCTACCCTTAGAGGAGAGGAGGGACATGTCAGAGTATATGCTTTGGATATAAAGGAGTGTGCTGTGACAGATTCAAAGAAGGAGGACACAAGACATGTAAAGAGAGTAGTGAGGAAGACCCTACAGAGGAGGAGTTGTGCTGCTCAGCTGCCGGCGTGAATGACCTGCTTAGTCACGTGTCGATCGCCGTTAAACAAGAAGAAGAAGAAGAAGAAGAACGGCGTTAAACAATCATTCTTTTGATTTTGGTTCAAGGTGTGCGGCTTTTGAGGCTGTGAGGTCTCTGCTCTGGGTGCCTGATGAGTTAGGACTGATGAAATATTGATGTTTCTGTAGTGGTGCTCTACAGAGATAGGTGAATATGACCTCATATAGCCAGATAATAAGAGGAGTTCTTTCAGATCTCATAGGAAGAATGATTCATAGGCTGTGTACCACTCCTGAGTTGATGTGTCTCTGCTTAATGCTGGTGATTGTGAGAGAATATAAAGAGTTGTGCTGCTTAGCAGCCAGCGTTAATGACCTGCTTAGACAAGTGTCAAGAAGAAGAGAAGACCGCCGTTAAACAAGAAGAAGAAGAAGAGCGGAGTTAAACAAGAAGAAGAAGAGTAGGCTGTAAAAGCAGCTTGCTCTAATTTTTGTAAAACCGGCGTGAATTACCTTCTTAGTCAAGTGCAGGTTATGTTTTTGGTCGCGTTGATTTGGTCACCATGAGTTGTTATCCAGTCACAGCGCAGTAGGTGAGACAAGCAGCGTGGAGGCGTGACAACCAAACTCCGCCCAAGTCTCGCGTAGCCCGCACACCGCCCCACGCCCGCGCTGATTGGCCGATGGAATCCGTCCGTCATGACGGCTTGCCTGATTTTCCCAGACCCAATGCAAATGGGTTGGCGTTAAATAGGATAATTCCGGCGTATTATTTTTCATGATGTAAGGTAGGAATCCCCAAAACGATCTGCTTATTTTGAGAGGGTACAAAACCCTAGCACCCAATCCCTCCTAGCCCTAACACTAACCTAACCTTAACGTAACCCACCCTTAACCCTAACCTAACCCTAATCCTAACCTAACCCTAATCCTAAAATAACAAAATATTTTGGGATTCGAACTTTACATAACGGCAAAAAAAATGCCAGAATTATCCATTTTAATGGGGACCAATGCAAATGTCTAGCGATGTGCGATGCGTTGGTTCTGGCTCGCCAGGCTGGTCAATCAGCCTGATGTAATGTGATGTATTTGTTGTGGTTTTTCCAGATGCATCTCCTACTCCTGCTGTTAGCCCTGCTGTGCAGGTGGTGCAGCGGGCAGTCCGCAGACCGCAGATGGGCCTGTGACCAGTTCGTATGTGCAAACTTGTTCACTGGCGATCACTGCTGCTACTGGTTCGACAAACCTCACTGTGTCGCACGAGCCTACAAATGTTGCACCAGCAGCTACGACTGTGGGCCGACCGAGACCTGTTGCCAGTCGTCTTGCTGTCCCAGCCTCTCGGAATGCCGTAGAAAAACCTTTTCTAGAACCACCTTGTCGTTCTTCAGCTGCGAAGGTGAGATCCAAAACACTCGGTGGCGGAGCGGTTAGACCAGACCATAGGTTGAGTAGTACCGCAGGTTCAAATCCCCTGTCTGGGCTTTTCTGTAATGTCTCCCTCTGACACTCAGCCTTGGGTTCCAAGACAATGCCAGCAGGCTTAACCGGACGGAGCCTGCTGGTTAAATAATAGGAGCCACAGGTGCTAGTCGTTAGCATTAGCCTTTCTTACTCGTGGCTCCTCCTGGGACTGGCGCCCAGCGCCTTAAGGGCATAGCGCCCTCTACTGCAAATCCCTGGCTATAGTAAGTGGCGCCAGAGCGCCACCTGTGACACAACCAGGCAGACAAATTAGATATTCGCCTAAATTCGGTAGGCCTTGTTCGAGTCAAGCCATGGGCTTCCACGCCACTTGTCAAGAGGGCTTGAAAATTAAATTATTTTTAAAACGTTCCTTTCTGAACGGTTCAGGCAGGCCTATCTTTAACATTTTGTTTCTCGGAACTGTTCGGCCACCAAAATATCGGTCCTGAACCGGTTCAGAACGCAAACATTTTGTTCGTTCTTCAAGTTCTTGATTTTGTGCGATGTTAAGTTTAGATAAGAAATCTTTCATTTCCTTTTCCGCTCCTCGTAAAATTCCATAAAATTCTGTTTGTTTCCGGTTTTCGTTCCTTGAACGGGTTCGGAGCCCTGCTTGTCACACACTTTTTTTGACGCCCAAATGATCGTTCTAGTCGCGTGCGATGCCTGGACGATTGATTTGTTCTCGCTGGACAGGCTAACTCTCCACCTGTGTGTCTGTATGGGTACACGTGTCTGGGCGTCTGTGGGTACCTCTCATGCATCACAGAACTCCCCCGGCCTGAGCTCCAAGTGAACCAGAAGCTGGTGGAGGGTCGGCAGGTGCGGGCTAAGTGCATCGCCAGTCCTCGGTTCTCTCCTCTCGGCACCTTTGCCTTCTACGCTGGCGGCTACATTCTCGCCGAGAGACAGGTTTGTAGAGGAATTTACTTTAGCATGCATTTCGAAATGTCAATCAGGTTTGTAAAATTTACTAGAGGTGCACTGATCCCATCGTCAGATCACTGTTCGGTGTCCGATCAGACCTTTTTCCAAGATCGGGACTCGTGATTTTGTCCCAATCAGGATCGGTAAATAAGTCAGGGAGCATGCCAAATGATTGTTTATTTACTTACTGTGACTATTATTGAAATTGACAATTGTGCCAAATAAGTTAGGTACTACCAAAGACCAACTTGATTAAATAGTAAACACCATAAGGATACATGCATCAATTGGAATAGCAAACCAGACCAGAAACACTTGCACAGGGTTCACGCTTGTGAAAGAATTCAAAATGATACTGTTAAATCTCAGACCTTGTCTACACAAAGGTCAGACCCCCGGTTCTTTGTCCGAAGACTGAGAGATAGTCAAATGAACACAACAACTCTTAGGAGTTCCATATTTATAAAGGTATTGTTAAGAAGGGCTTACAAAGCCAATACAAATGACATATTCTATCTAAGATAGAATATGATAACCACTACATTCCTCGCTCTCTAGCACATGTCAAGAATCAAGAATTCTAACAATACAGAGCAAAGATTACTTACAGAGTACCAACTACCTTTATTACCTAAAGGCCTGCTGTAATGCACATGTACAGTACACGTGCTCTGTCGACTTTGTGTTGTCCATGTTTAGTAGAACGGAGAGGACGTGCGCTTTACATAATGTTTATGTCTCACCCGTCTCTCCCCATCTCTCCCTTCCTCTCTCTATCCATCCAATTCTCCCTCTCTCTCTCTCTCTCTCTCTCTCTCTCTCTCCCTTCTCTCTCTCTCTCTCTGAATATATTGGCCAATCAAAAAAGTTTGTGTCAGAAAGACTCAGCCATCGCCCGGTACAACATGCTTGTTCGAGTACCTGACATATTATCTTAAAATGTATATAGGAATTCTAATGAATCTGAGATAAATACGAGCACCGAAGAGTTGTTTTTGTCTTCTGTTTGATTTGACCTGGCTGTGGTGTTTTGAACAGACCAAGGTCAAGATTTAAAACTTGGAAAAAACGCTGTCCAGTCACAGAAATATTGAGTCCAATAGTCTTACTGGTTTTTCCATAGAAAATAACATTACAGAGAGAACTCTGACGGCCCTGAATGGCGGTTATGGCAACATATGGATCTGTGGGAAGCTTCTTCCGCCAGCGTGGAGTTTCGTCAGATATGCAAATCCACCAGCCTTTGTCAGCCGCCACACCTAAAACCTATCAAGCCAACAACTGGCTAATGGTATAGGCCATGATAGTTGAAGCTTGTTGCCCTCCCCTTCATTCATTCCTAATTGATCCAGGTGTATCCCCTCAGCTGATTAACTCTCTCCCCTAGCGATTGGCTGAACAGCTTCGGCACGCCCTATAAATTCTACTCGCTCCTAAACCATGTACTGCCTTGTTTTGCTACCCACCACCTTCCCCTGCTCCACCACCAAGATGGAAAAAGGGTTGTGTATGATGTGACATGTTCTCTTGTCACGTCGCTTGGCTCTGTTCATGGGGGGTTAGCTATCTCACCCTGCGTGTTGGGGTGAGAATCCCCTAAACTACTGCTGCCTTCTCACCCTGCGTGCTAGGGTGAAAATTCTCTACACTGCTGCTGCTCCCTGAATTAGTGCTTTTCCATGGTACTCATGGAAATAGGGGAGTTCCTCCGAACAGAGCCATACCGGCAAGATAGTTCTAACTTCAATAAAAGAGCTGCTTCTTAATCTTCTGTTGTGTTTCGTGACTAAAATGGTTCTGATATATAGATAGATATATTTATTCTTTGACAGTTGGTTGCAAGCAACGACGTCACAGTGGACTTGACGCTCCCAGCTCCAGATGTCACCCGACCAACGGCTGGGGTTTTCACACTCGGCTGTCGCTTCGATCCTGCCAGGAACAAACCTCGTGCCTGTGATTGCAAGCCTAGCAATCTCATCCCAGTCACATCCTACCTGGTGAGACTCTTAACTAGGGACGTACGATGTCGCATTCCTACCGATATCCAATACATCAATATTCATCAACTCCTAATCTTATATTAAATCTTATAAATCTTATATTTATATCCACCAACAATGTCTTTTTAACACATTTTCTGTTTCTCAATTCTCACCCGCTAAACTGCACACTGGAATTCCTAAAGTCTGCATCGAGACCAAGCTTTTTAATTTATTTAGCTGTTTGCTGCACAGTTGAATCTTATCGCATTTTCACCCAAAAATGTATTTCTGACCATTATGGAACGTCCAAAAGTCCGCACTAAACACTGCCAGTGTGAACGCGACCTTAGGTTAGGGATGGGCTGTAGTCTGATGGTTAATGTAAGGGATGGTTTGTCCTGTGATGGCCAAGTCAATCTGTACTGGGTGTAAAATGACCAGGGGGTGCTGTGGGATGAACTTCACACACACACACACAACACATAATGGGTTAGGGCGTATTCAAATCGCATTGGATGCAGTGCGGGTTGCAACAGGAGCAAAGGAGCATGGGATAGACTTAGACTACCATTAGTGTCCAGAAATTGCATACTCGGGACTTTACAAAGCAGCAGATTGCCTTCGTTAATTGGCCATGCAGCCTATTACTGTCGGTCCAATCACTGTGTGCATCACATGACCATTGCAAACCCGTTACACATCCACAAAGGCTGTCGAACAGTTAATGATGGTTGATAAATGTGTTGCAGTCACTGCCATTTACTCACGCTGTGGACGCCATCGAAGGACTCACTGTCACCATCAACGCCACCAACCAGGCCGAGCCAAAACGGTATTACTAAACACTTCAAATATACTCATTTTCACACACAAATATAATTTATTTATTTTTTTAAATCTCCCGTGTTGAGAAATTTCACTTTTATGATGAAATGGATGGAAATTCAGACCTTTAAGAATAAGCTGGTTGAGTTCATTGTTCATAGTTTTCAACGTTTTGAGCTAAAATATTAATCACCTGTGCCGCGAAGTAGGTTATGTTTTTGGTTGTGTTGGTTGGTTTGTCCCCAAGATAACTGAAAAGTTGTGCACGGATCTGGATGCAATTTTGTACAGTTGTTGGAAATGACACACAGAATAATCTATTAAATTTTGGTGCATTTCTGTAGCCTATAAGTAACATAATCATACTTAATCACCAACTTACCGATAGATCATTTCTGTAGCCTATAAGTAACATAATCATACTTAATCACCAACTTACCGATAGATCATTTCTGTAGCCTATAAGTAACATAATCATACTTAATCACCAACTTACCGATAGATCGCTGGGCGCTTACCGCGTTCACGTGACCCGACTCCCGGGTCGCATGGGGACCCTGGGAAATGTAGTTGGCTTGTGCTGAGCATGTACGGTGTCGTCAATCGCAATCGCGCTACTCTAGGAGCACTTGCATTGATAATGGGTTGCCACACATACTGCTAGCACTAAAAGTACTATGGCATAGGTTTGCAATCTCTGAGTGCTTCTAGTTTCTTTTGTATATTTATAATTGCTACTTAGGTATTCCTGAAAAAACATGCTTTTTATTTGTATTCACTCGACACAAATAGAAGAATCACTGACTAAAATATTCAGTAGCTGCGTGTACACCTGGAACCCTAACAAGTGTACTTAGAGATATAATTTATTATTCCATAGCAGTCATGCTACTACAGCTGTTACTGTTGCAAGTAACGAAGTACAAATACTTAAGTACTGTACTACTGTACCTAAGTAGAATTTTCAAATATCTTTACCTTAGAAGTACTTTTTTCTGTGATTTACTTTTTGCTTGTACCGAGTACATTTTTAACAAACATATCTGTACTTTTACTCCTTACTTTGACCAAAACAGGGTCGTTACTTTTTCTTTTCTTTTTTTCTACAACAACATGGTAGGACTTTATGTATAGCGTGAATGAGTCAGTAGGGGCCGGTACTCGATAATGCACTGAGTACAGTAGCAGTTAATACGTTGTTTTCATTTAGTCTCTGGGTGTGACCCTCAAATATATATATATATATATATATATATTTCACCTGTAAAGTGTTTCTGAAAGTACTTTGTACTTTCAGAAATACTTTTAACTACATTTTAAAGCATCTACTTTATACTTTCACAGTACATTTCTCAGCCAGTACTTTTTACTTTACTTGAGTAGATATTTGGATCAGTACTTTGTAGTCTTACTCGTTTTCTTACAAATGTATTTGTTTTCTTACAAATGTATTTTACTCTTACTCAAGTAAGAAATCCCAGTACTTTTGCCGTCTCTGGCTGTCACACAGGAGTGTCTCAGGTCCTCAGTAAGTGTCTGGTGTCTGAGTCATAAGACTAACGACTTGCCACTACCCGTATTCCACATTCTACTTATAATAATAATTATTGGGAGGGAATTCTGTCATAATTAACCTTGCCTTGGGCAAGCACTGACCTGCATCCTCAGTACCGGTTGCAATGGATGCACCGTGACCTCCCTTAAAGCCTTAGGTCCTAGAAGAACTCTTTAGCTGTGACTCCCCAGAGAACTCTAGTAAGCGCGAAATGGCGCTTCCAAGGGGGCGCAGCAATATGCCCGCGTATCCACGGAATGGTCCAGACCCCCCAGCTTCCTCAGCCGCACCCCACCGCGTGGGTGTAGCCGAACTCGTGGCACCAACTCGTACTTAAATGTACACGGAACTCCCGTGTGCGATAGAGACAGGTGGAGAGAAAGAGAAAAAGAAACGCGGCCCATCAGCATAATTTAAGCAGATAGTCCCGAACCCTCCAGCTCCCCATGGGTGCAGTGGAACCAGAGCTTTTGAGTCCTTGTAGCTCAAGCCGTCACTTAAGAGGTGCAGAAGGTTCTCCACAATGTTGGGAATTCTTTAAAAAAAAACACGCAGCCCTAAGCTTTGCAGTAACATGATCACAGCCAAAATGCCACTCAAATGAAATGGAAAAACACACGAGGACCCACGAGGACCCCATGACTTGTAGCCAATAAATGTTAAGGAAAACTATGAATGAAAATGGAATAAATACCCAGACCTAGTTCCTTCCATTCTCTGGGATACTGAAGACTGTTAAGCACCAAACCAACGATTAATTTTATAATCGATGAGTCACTGATTAATGGACTAATCGTTGCAGCCCCACTTGTCAAGCTCCCCGAGTTGTCACTTGTCGAGCTCCCCAGGTTGGTGGTCTATTGACCTGGTGTCTTTCTATGTTCTCAGCCTCCAAGCAGTTCTCCCAGGAGGTGTTGAAGAGCCACAACGACTACCGGAGAACACACCAGGCACCACCTCTGAAGCTGGACAGCAAACTGTGCAGAGAAGCTGCTCGGTGAGTACCCCTTTCTAACACACATCTCTCAGAATCATCTTTATTTCAGGGCTCTGAACCGGTTCAAGGAACGAAAATTGAAAACAAACAGAATTTTACGGAATTTTATGAGGAGTGGAAACAGAAACGGAAAAAGATTTCTTCAACTGTCACGTGACCAGACTTCCGAGTCGCAAATGCTGCTGGGAAATGTAGTTGACTTGTGCTGAGCATGTTCACTGGTGGCGTCAATCGCTATCGCGCTACTCTAGGAGCACTTGCATTGATAATGGGTTGCCACACATACTGCTAGCACTCACAGTACTATTTTTTTTTTTTGTAGCACTACGCAGCAGGTTTGCAATCTCTGAGTGATTCTAGTTGTACGTGTAATTGATGCATTGTGTTACGTTGGATCGAATCACTGTGAAAGGGAATAAACTAGCTTGGCAGACAGGACAATGAAATCCTTTGAGCTACATTTTTAGGTCTGGTTTTGTGTGAATGATTTACCATCCTACACTGTTGGTAAGATAAGATGAGATAAGGCTTTATTGTCCCTCAGGAGAGACATTTAGTTTGATACGAGTCTGTTACGTAACCCTATAAACAGCAGACAGTCACTGTTAGTAGAGCTGTTCATTACATTTGCTCCATTCAAATTTTGTGTGTAATTTTTATTACTTTTGGAGTACATTTTTCACAAGTTACTTTCTACTTTTACTCGAGTAAATTTGAATGAAAAAAATACTTTTACTGAGATGTCAGCAGTTCGCTACTTTTACATGACTCCAAGTCTCCAACACTTGGCACATGTGTTGGAGTCATGTCTTTCTCTCTCTCTCGCTCTCGGGTGCATGACGTCATCCTTAAAACCATAGACTGTATATAAAGTAGACGCAGCGTGCATGACGTCATCCTTGAAACCATAGACTGTATAAAAAGTAGCCACAGCGTGCATGATGTCATCCTAAACCATAGAGTGTATATAAAGTCGACGCAGCGTGCATAATGTCATCCTTAAAACCATAGACTGTATATAAAGTAGACAGAGCATGCATGACGTCATCCATAGACTCTATATAAAGTAGACGCAGCATGCATGATGTCATCCATAGACTGTATATAAAGTAGACGCAGCGTGCATGACGTCATCCATAGATTGTATATAAAGTAAACGCAGCGTGCGTGACATGCAGCGTGCATGTCGGCTTAAATGAATCGACGCCCCCAAGCCATCTAAATACTCACCTTCCTAGGGAAACAGGCCGTGGAGGTGGAGTTGCTGCTATATATAATTCCAGCCTAAGCATTTTGCCAAAACCTAGACTACGCTATAAATCCTTTGAAGCACTTGTGCTCAATCTTTCCCATTTAAACCAGAAGACCACCATCTTCGTCATCCTCTACCGTCCTCCCGGACCCTACTCAGACTTTCTAGGTGAGATTTCAGATTTCCTGGCTGACCTGATTCTGAAGACCAGCAAAGTGATTGTGGTAGGGGATTTCAACATCCATGTAGACAAGAAGAATGACAGTCTGAGGGCCGCTTTTAGCTCAATCATTGACTCCACTGGATACTCCCAGGCTATCACTGTTCCCAGTGTCGTTCATGGTCACACACTTGACTTGATTCTAACATATGGTATTGATGCGGAGGCCATAGTAGTGTCCCTCCCAAATCCTCTTATGTCAGATCACTCCCTAATTACTTTCGACATTGTCCTCCCAAACCAAGACATGCCTGTCAACACACGTTTCTCTAGATGCTTATCTGAACCCGCTGTCGCCAGATT
>OMKY01010489.1:1535-14328 GCA_900302395.1 Bregmaceros cantori
ATCCGACCACTAAATGTCGGTTTATGACCAGTTACGCATCACCTCCCTTGCATTGTTCATCATTTTACATAAATATTGATGAAATACAGTCAAAATCTGACTTAAAGTTACTCACCGAGTGGTCACATGTTCTTCTGGACCAATAGGCTGGCTGCTTGTACTAGTTCTTCCTAAAGGAAAGAGACAATGGAACGGGTTGAACTGATTATTAAATCATGTGTTTGTGGGTCACAGATCCACACGATACCATTTGGGTGAGGAATAGCACACCGCAAGTTACCACCACAATTTTTAAATAACCGTGTAGGTGTGTGCTCGCACCGAATAGACATGTTGAAAAATAGCCAAATACACGGCAAGTAAATGACACTGGAAGTGACGTTCAGAGACCGGAAGTACCCCCTGAACTGATCTATACCTATCTGTGAATCGTCCACACGTTGCACTCGACTAGAACGATCATTCTGGATTAAAGTAGGCTCCAAGGTGTGTCATTCAAATCGAGTGATGAAATCACAACACCGCAGGCACAACAAGCAGAGATGGACAGTAACGCGTTACATTTACTCCATTACAATTCTTTATGTACTTTTTTACTTTTGGAGCAAATGTGTTACTTTCTACTTTTACTCAAGTAAATTTGAGGTGAACTACTTTTTACTGAGCAATTCACTACTCGTTACATTAACTTGGCCTTTAGTGACACCTGTTTTTTAGCGACACCTTTTGACACATATGTTGACGTCATTTCGCTCTCTCTCTCCTTCTCGGGCACTCTCCCTCGCTCTCTCTCTTGGTCTTTCTCTCTCTCTCTCTCTTGCGTGCTTTCTCTTGCTCTCTCCGTCTTGGTCTCTCTCGCTCTGGGGATTGTAAATCAACAAGGGGCATTCAATTACATTTTGATGAGAGAATGTGTCCTAATTTATTTAATTTACTGAAAGTTACTCTGTACCTTTGCTACTTAAGTAAACTTTTTTGTGGAGTACGTTTTTACTTTTACTTGAGTAATATTTTGCTGATGCAACAATACTTTTAGTTAAGTAATTTTTATGGCTACTCTGCCCGTATCTGGCGACAAGTGGCATGGAGTCATTTGGGCGACAATCTAATCTGTGTGCCTGGTTTGTCTTCCATGCTAGCTCTGGTTAGTCTAGTCTTCCATGCTAGTTCTGTCAATCATTGGGGTCGTCAGAGTCGGAAGTGAAACTTAGTCGTGGATCGACCTTGCAGTATCCCCTAGCCGGGGATCAAGGTCGTAAACAGCCTATTTAGGACTGCTGGTTGAAATAAGATCACTGCTTACCCAGCCTGCTGCATGTGGTGGAAGAGAGAGCCCAAAAATAGTAGCAGTGGAATTAACTGTTAACTCCAAAGATAATTCAATCAGTTTCTCTTTTATACGTTCAATATGCAGGGTTCTTACAGGAATCACTGCAGAAACCTAACTACTGCTTTTGGTAAAACTACTGGAAGAAGGGCAGTGTGTTTATCCCTGGTTAGTCTTGGTTTAATCGAGATGGAACTCGTTTCCCATTTGTCGGGAAAACAAGGAACAGGCAGGAACAAACCGAATACCCACACCCGTCCTCGGGAGGTTGGTGCAGTCCGTCATCTGCTCCGGCCCCTGGCCCTGCACTACGACTATACACATGCGGCAACACAGATACTGGAAATGCGTTTCAGGCGGCGGGACAAAATGGCAGCTTCCTGTAAACTCATCTACAGTTTACCTTTGTGTTTGTATTTACTTTATATTTCACCCTGCATTTAGTGCTGTGACACAATGACGGACCACATACACACATAAACAAATGTATGTGTGTGTATGTGCACGTCAGTCCTCTAATTGTAGCATGCTCCAATAAATGGAGGGATTAAGAAATAGTGTAAATTAGGTTTGGGGAAGGGGGTGATGGTGGTGTTGTCGCTGTTAATGGTGGGTTTTTTAGAAGCCTTGTCAAAGCTGCTGCCATTCAGACCGGCACACCGCATTCCCATCATGCGCATTAAACTGCGTGTGGCAGGTCATACACCCACACGTACACAGTAACGGACACACACACACACACACGCTCCCGTACACACACCGCGCTCGCCCCAGAGGAGAGCTATAGTGTGCAGACCGTACGTCTTGTCGGTGTGGCTGACAGCTCAGATGATATACACAGAGATTACCGCCAGGGCCACACAGCGAGCTCCAAGGACCAAACACACAAACTAAATCTACGCGGATTGCAACTGAATCCGTGAATCTGGTGAAAATTTGTATTTTAGGTAAAACGATTTTTTAAAATAACTCAATCAATAAAAAAAATACCCAAAATGATACCTTGATTTGAATAAAGCAGTGTAGTTTCAAGATTCAATCCCAGGAATGGAAATTGCAATGTGGGCTGACTAAACGCGAAAGAAAATGAAATGCTATTAAAATATTTAGAAGTTGGGGTCCGCGTTGGCTGAGTGGTTATGGACACCGCACCTAACGCGACCCCATCCATGTTAGTGGAGTGTGTCGCAGTGTCGCGAGTTCGACTACGCTCGTCGACTTGTCTGCAATGTCTGCCCCAGATCTCTTCAGGGGCGATTGCTTCAAGACTGCAAGGGAAGCCCAGCTTCCCCTAACATGTCAGAAAAATAAATGGTCAAATTTACTGTGGCTGTTGTGTGTTCATGTCATTGACTAAATGTGTGCTACAACGCGCTATTTATTTCATTTTTATCACTAACTGATACAACTTTATTCCTGTTTTGAAATCATTCTCTCCGTAGCGCTCTGTGTCAGCGCTGGAGGAGTGGGTTGTAACCAGCTCAGCTGAACTCATACGGTAAAAGGCATACATGATATGCTTTGACACGCCCCGGACTGCGCTACATCAATGGGGCTTCAACGGGAGCATGATATGGTACGCTGAACGTAAAACAGACACGTTGAAACAGCACCGCGATTGGTTTAACAGCTGAATTTTGTCCCCGCCCGGACGCCCGGCGTCCGGCAGCTTCTGGCATTGACTTCCATGGGGAAATTGGGAATGGGCGTGACTTTGTGTCAGATGGACGCAGATTCTGTTTGATTGATAGCGAATTGAGCGAATCACAGTGTCTCAAGTCTGCAGTTTCTGCCGGCCACGCGGTTGTTGCGCAGTCATGTTTTGATCACATATCGTTTGCCTCACGGGACCCAAGGCTCAATCCTCACGTTATAGTTAGTTATAATTATCGCTTTGAATCTCTTGGTGGTAATGTTCCTTTTCCTTCCTTGTCGGAAGTCGTAAATTCCTTCTCGGACTTTCATTCATTCGCTCTTTCTCGCTTTTCCTATTCCATGCTATTGCTAAAATTGCTAGTGTTATTCTATTTGTTCCCAGAACCAAGTTCGTTTGCAGTGGTTCATTTTTTATTTCCACAGCTGTTAGTTTTAACTTTTAACTTGGTTATTTTTAGTTAATTTTCATAAATGTCAGGACAAGCTGCATAATGCCAAAACACGTTTTACTTTTACTGATGGAATTGAAAGCAGGTTTTAAACTTCATGTCACATATGCAGAGTACAAAAAGTGTATACAATTATTGAAACAAATTGAATAGAATAAATTGAAGGTAAATGAGGAGTGGTATGGTACAAAGTACCCAATGTTTTTTGTTTAGTAGTAACTTTAGTCTGATTATTGCTTTGGTTAAAGTAATGGTTTAAAAAAATCAAATTAATATAGTTACTCTAACTTAGTGCTTCTTCACACACGCACTTTGAAATTGATGAATCGAGGCAAGTGTTCCCAGAGGTGCCATTTCAGAGTGTACTGAAAAGTTATGGTCAGTACTTTGATTCAGGGAGACTGAGGTCTGAACCTCAAGTCCTATATTCAAACCAGGGCTTGCAGGGCAACAGGGGAAAGCTGTGTAATTTCTTGCTGTTCCTGAAAGACATGACAAACTAAGATTGGAGCTGCAGGTGTAGAGCCTAGCTCTGCTGGCCATTGAGGGGACACTGGTCAAGTCCTTGGAAAAGACACCAAGCTGGTACGACAGGGTCACAGACCATTTCCTGGGAAACAAACGTTACGTATATATAGACACGTTTTATGATGCAGGACGACAAATTGGGCTTCCCCTCCTTAAAAGTGCAGCAGCCGCCACTGGATCACTTCAATCCAGTTTCCAATAAAGATGGAAAAACGGCACTGACGCCGGAAAAAATAACTTTAAAATATTTAGAAGTTAATAGTAGTTATGGACACCACACCTAACACGTTCCATTCATGTTAATGGCGCTGTGTCTTCTCCTCCCCTTGTTGGCTTGCCTGCGATGTCTACTCCCGATCTCTTCAACCCAGTTTCCCACTAATCCAATAAAGATGGAAAACGGTAATGATGCAAAAAAAAAAGTATTTAGAAGTTTAAGATGAGTATAAACTAACAATATTTCTTGTGGGGGCTGGCTCTGTGGCACAGCTTCATCCAGCCCCATAGACTGATGTGCCTGTGGCTTAGTCTCCCACAGCATGTAGCTGCCGTGGGTTAAATTCCTGTCTCTGGCAAGAAGGTATGCAGCAGGTTTGCTTCCCCACTCTCGCTCCTTCACGTCGGTAACACTTCATAATAACGGTCTGCTATTAACGATTAACTAACAGTTAACTAACAGTTAATGTTTGTTAACTGTTCATTTTTGATTCACTAACGTTTAACTAGCAGTAAACAAACATTTGACTAATGTTAAGTAACAGTAAGTGTAAAATGTTAATTAGTTTTAGTTAACATTATACATAATACATGTATGTATGTGTGACTAAATAAAGTATCTTATCTTAACCTAAAAACTATTGGTTAACTATTATTTAACATTAGTCAAATGTTTGTTAACTGTTAGTTCAACGTTAGTGAATCAAAAATTATCAGTTAACAAACATTAACTAACTGTTAATTAACTGTTAATCGTTAATAGCAGACCGTTAACATGACCGTCAATACCGTCACGTCTGTAGATGGGGTGAAAATGGAACATTTTCAGAAAATAACTAAAAAAGACACGTTTAGGGATCGACTACTCCACAATGCACATAGGTTGACTCTACCTCCACAAGGGGTTGGTAGAAATATCTGCCGTGTGCAGGCGAGACCCGGCCTGCGCCGTTCAGCTTCAGATAAAGATCTCCATTTGTTTTCTTTTGTGTGTTTGTGCGAACACGCAACAAACCCTTCTCACGACAAACCACCCACACGTGGACGTGTGCGCGTGTGTGCGCAGCGTTAGCAGGAGGCGGGCTGACAGAGAGTAATGAGTTTCCCGCGCCGCCTGTGATTAAGGGTCCGTGCTAAAAGCGACGATAATGCCGCTGATATCTGGCCGGGAGCTGCCCGGGGGCCGGGCCGCGCAGTAATCTCCGCTCCTGAATAGCCTTCCATAAACATGCCATGTCGCGCCTCTCACACCGCCTCCCCGGCCGTAAAACAATACACGCGCGGATTGATTACGTATATCCAGGTATACAGCCTGGCTCGCATCACGGATATACAGGTATACAGCCTGGCTCGCGTCACAGGTATACAGGTATACAGCCTGGCTCGCGTCACGGATATACAGGTATACAGCCTGGCTCGCGTCACGGATATACAGGTATACAGCCTGGCTCGCGTCACGGATATACAGGTATACAGCCTGGCTCGCGTCACGGATATACAGGTATACAGCCTGGCTCGCGTCACGGATATACAGGTATACAGCCTGGCTCGCGTCACGGATATACAGGTATACAGCCTGGCTCGCGTCACGGATATACAGGTATACAGCCTGGCTCGCGTCACGGATATACAGGTATACATATATCTGTACTTCAACTCCTTACTTTTACCAAAACAGGATGGTTACTTTTTCTATCTTTTTGCGCATTGACAGGGTAGGATCAGATATATAATATGAGTCAGTAGGGGGCGCTGATGCACCGAATACAGTCCCACTGTATTCGGTGCACTTATTAAGTTAATAAGTGGTTTTCATTTAGTCCCAAGATATAAATTAGAAATAAATTAGGCTAGCTTGTTAGTCATTTATTCAAACTATAACATTGACGAACTAACATTGAAAAAAAACATACAATTTTATTTTTAGTACTTTGTAGTTTATACTTTCGAAAATACTTTTGTGTACATTTTAGAGCCTGTACTTTTTACTTTCAAAAATACTTTTTGAGTATATTTCTCAGCCTGTACTCTTGACTTTACTCAAGTAGATATTTGGATCAGTACTTTTTAGTCTTACTGGAGTTGTTTTTTTACTCATGTTTTTTACTCTTACTCAAGTAGGAAATCCCGGTACTTTTGCCATCTCTGCCAAATCTACTGCAACTTGGAAATTCAACTCCTTCCCCCACAGTCACAGCCCATCCTGGCTGAGAGCGCGTGGAACAAGACGAAACTGCCCCGTTCCGACTCACAGCATAGTGATATCGGGGTGTAGGGAGTGATTAGTGGTCCGAATCCTATGGTGGACCGTGTTTTGTTTGCTGATTTCCATTGTTGGACGTTAGATCCTTGTTAATCCCACTAGATCATTAAAAGCTATTGACATTAAAAAGTAATCTTTTACTGGATTACTGATTGAAGCATGTAACTTTCTGTTACCTTTTCTGCAAGGCCTCCACCCCGACAATTTAATCCTGTCACTATCTCTCTCAATAATAGTATGAAAAACGGCGCTTGCACCCAAAAAATACCTTTAAAAAAATATATATAAAAAAGGAGAAATGAATAGTGACGAGTACATGGAATCACTTTAAGCAAGCAAGGAAACTATATTACATGCTCAAAGAGTAATGAGTAACATACTATATTATTTACAGCACCATATATCCCAGCATCCTCTTGGTGGTGCGGGGGTTGTGGGGCTGGGAATGCGGTTAGCGCGGTCGATTGATAGGGGAAGGTATTAAGTCGTAGCACGCCCGGGGATCTTAAATTTAATCTTAATCAATGCGGTGCGCTCTAATTACAACAGCAGTCCTTACACGCTCGTTGGCCAGATCAGGGTGTGCTGAAAGTGATTAAAGTCTTATTAGCCGGCATGGAGGTAGCCGCCGTGCCTGCTAGCGCTAACCGCTACACTCACGTGTCCACGACGTGCACAAGTTACACACCTAAGTCAAATACAGACAGTCTGTTTATTCATTTATTTATTAAGTTTTTGGTCTTGTGTGGAGTTGAGTAAATATTCTAGATATTACTGTCACTCTAACCTTTACCAAGATTATGAAGCTAAATACAGTGCATAGGACTATAATTTTAACAACTCAAATGTAATGTAATATTATACATATTTATTATTTTGTACTATTATTTGTAATAATGAATACATATTTTTAGGAGTTATAATGCTGTGTCTTATAGTTTATTCTTTTGTATATTACCGATGAGCGATCACGTAGGAGTCCGCTTCCAAAGCACATCGCAACCAATGTGATGCGTCCATGGGAGGAGCTCATTATACGTACACAAAGCGAAGCAGCCCGCGTTGTGCATGCTTCGTAGTGTTGCACTTCCTTGGAAAGCCAAGAGTTGCCAGTCGATGACGTGAACATGAAACGGACCACTTCAGAGGTCTCTAAACGCCACAGAGCGGCGGCGGCGGAGTGTGTGCCGCGTGCTGCACGCCGGCTGTCTAGCGCAGCGTCCTCATGGCGTCATTACTACTTAACGGCCCCCCCGGGGCTGTTTAGCGCTGAAATAACAAGTCGCTGCATCTCAACACCATATGTCCTAGTTCTCCTCCGGGATCTCTGACTCCCACAATCTCTCTCTCCATCTCTCTCACACTTTCTTTCTCTCTCTCTCCGTATCGCTCTCTCTCCCTCTCTATCTAGCTCTAATCTCTTCTTCATACTGTGTCTGGCCTTCAGAGCTGAGTACCCAGAGGGTCTAAAAAGTCTCAAATTCACTACTAAAATTTTAGACCTTAAAAGTGTTAAAATGGTATGTGTTGATGTTTCTACTGTCTGCATGCTGAAACACTAAGTTGTTTCTACTGTCCGCATGCTGAAACACTAAGTTGTTTCTACTGTCCGCATGCTGAAACACTAAGTTGTTTCTACTGTCTGCATGCTGAAACACTAAGTCGTTTCTACTGTCTGCATGCTGAAACACTAAGTTGTTTCTACTGTCTGCATGCTGAAACACTAAGTTGTTTCTACTGTCTGCATGCTGAAACACTAAGTTGTTTCTACTGTCTGCATGCTGAAACATGAGCCTGTTGGGTAAAAAAAATAATAATAATACTTTAATTGTATCAAATCGTGGTGAATTCTTGAGTATCAAAAAATCGAATCTTTGGGTCAGGAAATCGAATCGCCATAATGGGTGTGATTTACACCCCTAATGGCTATGTACTGTCCTAAAATAAAATTCATTCCTTCATTCATTCATTCATTACTGGTGTAGGATCGGGATTGAAATAAATGAATTCATGGAAACGGGAGTCGTAAACAACAACAATAACAGCGTTCAAACTATAGAAGTGTTTTTCTCCGGAGGCAAGGAGAGTCTGGCCACCTGGGAGCTTTGATGGGAGTTTCCAGGGATGAATATTCAAACAGGAGGCTGTCGAAGGGAAGTGTGTGGTTGTGGTGTACAGTTTATGCCGCGGGAGGGATGCTCATCTGAGAGAGAACGTTTTGCTGCTGCTCAAAAACACAGCTTGCTAGATCCAAGTTTACAAATGTTTTCATTCTAAAACACGGTCCTAAAAAACTAAAGAAGTGAAAGCCAAAGTGATCCACCGGGCCATATGAAGATCTACTAACTGGTATGACCATGTGATAAGATCCCGAGGACTCTCAAAAACACTTCGGTAAGTCACAGTGGCAGGTGGAAGGAAGAGAGGAAGGCAGAGAAAGCGATAACACCCAAGAATGGACAAGTTGCAGGCTGAGTGACCTGCCAGTGGTTGAGGACAGAGAGAGTTGGAGAGAGCTGGTGAAGTCTTCAGTGGTACACAAAAGGTCAGCCAGACTATGGGATAGATGAGATGAGATGGTTTAAAAAACTAATTTCCATCTAAAATTGTTCATCCAGCAAGATTGAGACCGATTGAAAATCTCAATCTCCCCTTTCCTCCAGTCCTCTGTTAAAGGAGTTCTGTTAATCAATCAAAACAAATTAACATCAACAACAAATCATCAAAACCAGTCGCTATTTCTTCAACTAAGCCGAGATTGAGATTGATTGAAAATCTCCATCTCCTCTTTGCTCCCGTCCTCCGCTAAAGGAGTTCTGTTAACCAATCAAAACAAGTTAACATAAACAACAACTAATCAAAACTGTAGGTATTTTTTTCAACTAGGCCAAGATCGAGACTGATTGAAAGTCTTGATCTCCTCTTTCTTCTTTCTTCTCTTCTTTCCAGTCCTCCGTTAAAGGAGTTCTGTAACCAATCCCACATTACTGTCCTTAACTGGGCAATCAAGGTTGAAAGGTAGTTAGGTAAATAGCTGCTATATTCCTTAAATCTAATTCTAAAAACGTAATCACTTTTATGAAGCGCCTTGAGGCAGCTTCGTCTGTGATTTTGGCGCTATATAAAAGTTGAGTTGAGTTAAAATTGTAATTTTACTAAAAGGAGAGATGACATCAAACACGAGCTGCGAGATCCGCTGTATTGTCCCACGTCACCCCTGAACAGAACATCCTAGGACCCATCGACGGGTGTTCTGAACTGGTGCAGCAACTGTGTTCACTGTGTTCACAAAAGGCCCCAATGCCCCGACTCCACCAACTCTCTCTCTCCCCACTGCTTGCACGGGCGGTGGTGGTGGTGGGGCAGGGCAGACGGCGGACTTCACATTCAAGTAACTTCTTTGGTTAATAATAATTACAGTTTCGACATAATACATTTTATGATTTTGTTAATTTATTATTTTTGTTTATTTTAGCCACAAAATTAATTTGGATATTTTATATGCTCCTAAATTATTATTTTTTTCTATAAAAAACATTTTCTTTTTTTGTCACACTGTTTGGACAGTGTGTGTTTATGAAATGGGCACATGACATTTTGAGAAAATAACACATTTGTTCTATTAGAGGGGGTCTTGAAAATAGTGTCAAATTTCTGTTCTAATAGTCTAAGATTTTAACCATAGGGATATATAGGGGAATTCTTTCATTTATTCACATTATATTTTGGTCTACTCCTCTTCATTGTTCTCACAGTATGTGACCCACACTTCCTACACAACACTCATCTCACATGGCCAGCTGTCGACAACATGAACCTCATGGAATTATATCCTTTACCGTGGTTTAGCCGTTGCCATTGCAGACGGAGGCAGACGCGGTTCTTTTTCTTTCTCTTTCTTTTTCATCATCCTCCAGATGCGGTGTCAGGCGATCCCCCTGACATGTGTGAACTGTGCGCAGAATTAACATAATGGATAGGAAAATCGCGGGCCCGCGTTTGTTTGTCTCCTTCGCCGTGATTGAATTAACCGGGGGCAATTAGCGCGCCATGCCGGCCTTTCTCTCGGTCTGATGAAGCAAGTAAAAACGCAAAGCCAGGAGTTGCGCTGCATTAAAGCACCCCCCTCTGATGGCCACTGCCAGTTCTAATTAATGGCCCGGTGAAACGATGCTCTCCCGACCGCTCCACCGAGTCAAGTGTGATTATTATTCATTGTGTCTTCAACGGCCGGCTTTATACTTTGTTTTGTTATTGTTATCTTTAGTGCCGCGTCGGTGTTGCCACATGGTGGTTCTGCAGCCGAGTGTTCGGGTTCAGTGGGTCACTCCAGTCTGTAATGGTGTCGCACAGTTACGGCCAGTGATGCCGGCAATGCGTGTAAGACAATGCACCACAAAGCCGTGTCGCGAGTTTGCTTCTCGTCACCGCTTTCCAGCTAATCCTGAATAAAGCTGAAAATGGTACGAATGGGCCAAAGAAATACAAAATTTATCTGACCACCGAGTACGACCACTCTTATTAAAAGTACCTCATGTTATGGTACAAAATACAAACTAATAAGGGAATTCCACTCTTGGATCATGCAAATTTAACCGGAAGTACCCCCCGAACTCGTCTATATAATGGACGTAAAGTGGTAAGCAGGGCTTGAAAACAAAATTATTTTTCAAACGTTCCGTTCTGAATGGTTCAGCCAGGCCTATCTTTAACGTTTTTGTTCTCAACCGTTCCGCCACCAAAATATTGGTCCTGAACCGGTTCGGAACGCAAAAATTTTGTTCGTTCTTAAAGTTCCTAATTTTGTGAAATATTACGTATTTTTTATATAGTTTATACAAAATATATTTGGTGGACCTTCAAACTTCAGTGCAACTGTATTAACGTGAAAACCGGGTTTAAAACTCCTTTAAATTTACTTTCTCGTCTGTCCACAAGATGGAGCCCCAGGTGCATGGGGCTTAATAACTGACAGTGAAAGTGGACGGAAATAGTCTCCCAGACATAGGATATGTTAAAATATATAGAGCGCAGGAAAAAAATGTTTTTAACCGGTTTTGTGGATTTCATAATGTTCCGTTTCTGTTCCGGAACAGTTGAAGAAATCTTTTTTCGTTTCCGTTTCCGCTCCTCGTAAATTTCCGTTCGTATTTGGTTTTCGTTTTCGTTCCTTGAACCGGTTCAGAGCCCTGGTGGTAAGTAATGTCACTTAACCGTACGTGCGACCACCAAAATGTCTGCCGCCGAAAAGCTTTCTCCATCTTCGTCTGTGCCGTTGCCCACAGATCAGTCTGAGTAAACAAATCCACCACCACGACGCGAGGCAAGCGGCAGTTTCCATCAATAGCTGCGCACCCTGCTCTTACTGTAGTGAGAGCCCCCTAACCACTGGGGGGAGATGCTTCTAAGCACGACATCCTCCCAAGCTGCAGACATCCGAGAGGGGGAAAAACTGTAATCATTTCGACACCTACTTAGTGATTAAGCAAATCGCTATGAGGGGAAAACCGGAAAAAAGTTGTTCAACTAAACCAAGGCCCATTAACTATACGACACAGATCAGCAACTACCAGGAAAATGGTGGTTGGTTGTGTGTGTGGGTGTGTGTGTGTGTGTCACAGACAGAGTTACAATATGCTATTCTGAAAGTGTTGGTTTTCCTGCTTTTGAAGAAGAGACTGACTGTTCTTGAAGTGTACAGTCAGAATTAAACAGTTAAATCTAGTTCAATCGGTTTCCATTCTTTTGTTATAGCCTCCAGAACAGGGGTGGGAACAGGGGATATTTCCTGTATCACAACCCCACAAACATCGTATGAGTAGATTGCCAGCTCTGATATGCCGGACAAACCAGATGGTTTTTTAATGTTTTGAAAGTAATATTAGGGGAGGTTACGGTCTCATAATATTCAACATGAGACCATGAGGAAGGTTGCAGCCTGCAGTCGAAACTATCGAGGTATTCATTATTTTTTGGGTACAAGCACAATTTTTCATTCTTTATTGAGAGGGATGGTGACAGGGTTACATCGGAAACTGGGACATTGCAGAAACCACCCAGCCACCGCGGTGATGCTGGCTGTGTCCAAAATCGCTCCCTATTCCCTATATTGTGCACTATATGGAGCGCACGCCATTTTGTAGCGGTGTCTGAACACTCTATGTGCCCTATAGAGTGCACTCAGAGTATCCCAGAAGGCACCGCGAAAGGTAGTGAGCATCCACGTACAATCGACAAAGCAATATAACCCATAATGCATTGCGAGACTTTTTAAAAATGACCAATCATGGCAAATAGTTAGAAATGCAAGTACTTTTGACTTTTTGTGATGATTGTTGAATTTTCATAATTATA